>JAJHZJ010000310.1:2082761-2282761 GCA_023548195.1 Bettongia penicillata ogilbyi | reverse complement strand
TTATTATAATTTCAGCATCATTAAGGACAGCAATAATAGCTTCCATTTCTGTAGTGATTTAGAGACCATAAGGAGTGAGTAGACAGAGAGCTGGCCTCAGAACTAGAAAGACACAGGCTTCAAATCCCACATCAGTTACAGACTGGCTGTGTGGCCCTGGACAGGTAGGTCATCTCTTAAAGCTCTAGGCAGCTCTTTAAGACTAAATTGCAGGAAAAGTGCTGACCTTCCTTGGTAGACAGTTTCTTCATACTGGAGTTCCCCAGGCAGATGGTCCCCTTAGGTAGCTAGGTGAAATCTATAGACCCCTTTTTCAGAATAATGCCTTTAAGAGGATAAATTAAAATACATAAGATTGATCAGGAATGCTTTGTTTAAAGAGGTTCCCTGAATTCAGGTCAAGAACTGCTGCTTAATGCTTAAATCCATCAACAATCATTTGAGTGCCTTGGATGTACCACAAATCCAAAATCCAAGCTGTCCCTGCCTTCAAGGATCTTACATCATGATGATGACATTAATTGTCCTGAAGCACAGTTGCAAAGCCTTCCTGATGCCCTTAGCTGTCAGTTCTCTCTCCCATCTCAAATTATGCCCCCTCTCCCTTTAGAATGTAAGATCTGGTTGCCCAGGAACTGTCTTCTGACTTTGTGTCCATATCCCCAGAGCAAGGTACAATGTATCACACCCACTATGGGTGCTGAATAAAGACTTGCTGGATTGTCTTGGATTGATGAAAGAATCACAAGCAAATCAGCATTTATTAAGTGTTTACTAGGCAGTGTGTTAAGCCATGAATATACCAAGTCCAAACAAAAACAGTCCAAGGGGCTACATTCTAATAGCAAAGACAACTCACACATCCATCTCAAGGTATATGAAAGATGTATACAGAGTAGGTGGCAGGTAGCTGGAAGGGGAAGCCAATAGTTCCTAAGCAGAGGAGGGAAACTAGGAAAGACCTTTAGTAGAAAGTGGAGCTGAAAGTAAGCCTCATCAGAAAACATCAATGATTCTAACTGGGGTCGGGGAGATAAGGAAGGAATGCCTTCCAGACACAACCAGGGTAAAGGCTGGGAGAAAGGAGATGGAGCATGGCTTCCAGGAAGAAAAACCAGGCCAGGATGGCTAAAGGGTAGAGTATGTGGAAGAGATGAATAGAGAAGATGACCTGGAATAGATTCCCAACTCCCTTACTTCCTGATTGTGATCTCTGGCAATTTCACTTCATCTGTTTTTGCCTCAATGCCTTAGTCTTTGCTTCATTTATAAAACAGGAGTTCAGTCGTAAGTCTTTAAATTCCAGAGGAATTGGATGCCCTTTCCCTGCTCAAGAACTGTTAATGTGTCTCTATGGCTCCTAGAATCGAATACAAATACAAATTTCACCATTTTGTTCCAGCCAATCTCTTCTAGACATTTTCCTTTACTCTCCCATCAGTCACTTCACAGTTCAGTCAAACTGACCTATTTGCTACTCTCTGACCTTGACACCCTATCTCCTGCCTTTATCATACAGGCCTGGAATTCACTTTCTCCTTTTAAATCCTCTGCTTCTTTCAAGGCTTAGCTCAGATTCTCAGTCCTTCTGGATATTTTCCCTATCCTCATTAGTAAATGTAAGAGTAGTAGCTTAAGAAAGATCATTTTTCAGTGATTTTGTTTTTACTTCTCTGCTTATACCTTATGTCTGCCAATATACTATAAGCTTCTAAAGGGAAAGATGTTGGTTTTTTCTTTGTTCTTATATACTTGGTGCCTAGAAAGCAGTAGATTTGATAAATACTTGGGTGAGATTTAATTCAATGGCATTATATGGATATTTAGGACTTACAAAAAACTTTAAAAATGAGGTTTTCATTTGAATGTCAGAGCAATTCTATGAGGCAGGAGAGGCATATTTATTATCTACCCATTTTCCAGGCGGGGGAAACTGAGGTACTGAGTAGCTTACTGACTCATTCAAGGTCACACAACTAGTAACTTTCAAGATTCCTCCTTGCTACTAAATCCAGTACTCTTTGTTTATACCTTAATCCATTTTTGGGGTTGCAAACATGTACCCTCAAAACTACATGAGGCAGATATTATTTCTCTACTTTACAGATGAGGAAATTGAGGTATAGACTGATGAACTAATTTACCAGAGGTCACAGTCAGGAGGGAGTGTGTAGGATTCTATTCCAAGTGATTTTCTCATGATATAATAATCATAATAGGTTATCCCCTTAGGGTCATGTAGGAAGACATCTAGATCCAGAACATCAAGGTGATTGCAGGCTAACCTCCAATTTTACAAATGGGGAAATTGAGACCTACTGTGTGGGAGGAGGGACTTCTGCAAAGTCTCATAGGAAGCAGTAGAACTACAGACTAAAAGAGCTGGAAAAGAATTCAAAAATCATTGTATCCAGCTTTCCTTATTTCACAGATAAGGAAACTGAGATGCAGAGAGGATAAATAACTTCCTTAAGATTCTGCAGTGAGTTAGAATGATAGATCTTCCGACTCCCACAGTCTTCAATTTAAGCAACCTACATTTCAAATGTTTCATGTGTATGACCCATAGTAATTAATAATACTAACAGCATGAAAAAAATAATATCAGTGATGATGGTGCTTCATGTTTCTACAGTGTTTCTGAAGTTTTGAAACCCGTTTTCTCCCAATAACCCTTTAAAGCAGACAGTACAAATATGCTGATTCATTTTTTTATTGATCCCTATTTTATTAATTTCTCCCTCAAAGGAGGAAAGTGACTCATTCAAGGTCATACATCCACTTGCTGCCTGAACCAGGATTTCAGGCCAGGTCTTTCCTGACTCCAGGTCCATTAAACCTTATTTTTCCATCTCTTTAGACAGAGTAGCCCTTGTACTGTCTGGCTAAGGACAATTAGAGGGTCAACAATGTAGGGGGCGGCGGGGAGAAGGCATATAAAAGAGTGTGGCCCTTACTTGGAAATGTCTCTCCAGCCCTCATCGCCTCCTCCTTTTGGGAGTCACTTGGACTAGAGATCCTGGTGTGGCATGGAGCTTCCTGAGGAAACCTTCATGTGGGAGGGCAAGATAGCCCTCTGCCCTTTGGGAGCCCTACGTCTGAGGGCGAAACAGAGCTTATCCCTCACCTCTCTGCATCCCCAGAATGGAGAATGGGGCCAGGAGCAGATGGTCCCTGGGCTGGGGCGGTCAGGGAGGCTGCTCCATCTGTCCCCTACTCCCCCCCATTGTCCCCAGAGCCACCATTCCCTCCCTCTGACTGAGGAGGAATGGGGGTGGGGATGGTCCCACATCTGCCTCCTTTTCTCCCCTGCCAGGAGGGACCACAGAAGCTGGTTGTCCTGGCAACAGGGGAGAGGGGACAAGGATGGAAGAAGGCACAGCTATATAGAGAAATTCGCCAAAATCACATACCCATCACATGGACCCAGAGAAGAACAGTCACCCAGATGTGGAAATACGAATAATTAGCCTACATAAATATACTCCACAGTCCTGGGCAGCCCCGCACACATGCTTATGGCTTCACCAGAACATAGGGTCACACATCAAGCAGGAGACACAAAGAGACACAAACTGCCCTCCCCCCACCGTATAACGTAAGTATACATTAGCATGCAGCCACAAGGCAGACGGCATCATGCTCAGCCACAGGAGCCACACAAACGACCCACAACCACAACCACACACAGGAAGACGTTCGCGGAGACAACCACATACAATGACCCGTGGTGACGCAACATACATGAAGAAGCACATGGGTCGCATGGAGGATGCGCAATATATCCATCCTCAAAAGCACACGCACACATACACATACACACACACACATACACACCTTCTCTCAGATATTTTTAAACCTCTCTCTACTACCATGACAACGTCCCCAAGCCCATTACCATGGCAACGCATCGTCAGCTCTTCATACTCTGGGTCCTGGGGGACTGACTAAGCCCCCAACTCAGCCTTGAAGAGGGGGGCAGTCATTGGCCCATCTTGTTCCTTATAGCACCAACTCACCTTCTTGCATGAAACCACAAGGAGGGGAGGAGGCTGAAAATATGGACACCTGAGTCCTCTTTTCTATCTTCGGAATCCTCCAGGGGCTTTTCTGCTCCACTCTCTCCTCCCTCCCTTGCTTGAGCCCACCCAGATGGATCTCTGCAGGGAGTGGGGGAGAGTAGGGGCAAGGTTTCAACTCAGGGAGGTCACTTCATCAAGCCCATGTCTGGGGACCATCCTGGTGCTAATCTGGTGGTCCAAAATCAGGCACGCGGGGAAAGGGAAGAGATAGGTTCCAATTCCTGAGTTCTATTTTGTCCCTCGAAGAAGGAACTGCCCGTCTTTGGGGGACTGAAGGCAATATTAAAATCATAGAACTGAATTAATTCAGTTTAATAAATATTTACTAAGTCTCCAATAAAAGCAGTCCTGAACATCGAGAGAAGAGACACAACAACATCCTTGTCTTGTGGAGTATAAAGTAGTTGGTATGACGCACCAGCACAGAGAGCTGTCAAGGATCTTTCCCATGGTGTGAGAAGCCCTTCCCCTGTAGGCAACCACCCTTCTTCTGTAACAAGGTGGTGAAGTTTTGGAGTCAATCAAACAAGCAATGAACCACTTGCTGAGCAGATTTATTCAGTGTGTCTTTGCTATGTGCTGAGCATGGTTCAGTGTCCTGGGTATGCTAGCGCCAAAGTGGAAAAGACCCCTCCCTCAAGGACTTTACATTCTATAGGGGAGACAGCCTATATAGGTGTATGCAAGGTAGATGCCAGGTCCTAGGGAGAAAGCCCTAGGACCTGCAAGTGGGGGGTTGGGGTAGAGGATGAAGGGCTCTCAAGGAGAAGGTGCTTCTTTAGCTGAGTCTTGAAGGAGAGCAGGGATTCAAGAGGCAGAAGTGAGGAGGGAGGGCATCCCAGTATGGGAGACAGCCAGGGCAAGACCACACGGTATCACAGGGTGTCTTGTATGAGAAATAGTAACGAGGACAATTTAGTTGACTGTATACACTGTGAGGGCACTAGGTGGTGCCATAGTGCACAGAGCTCTCAGATGTCAGTAAACATCTCTCTGAGTTCAAATCTGGCCCCAGACACTTACTGGCTGTGTGACCTTGGGTAGGTCACTGTTTGCCTCAGTTTCTTCATCTATAAAATGAGCTGGAGAAGGAAACGGCAAACCACTCCAGTATCCTAATCCAAGGAAACCCTAAATGGAGTCATGAAAAGTCAGACACGACTGAAACTGATTGAACAAGAATACAGTATGAAAGGGACGGAATTCATAATAAAGATAGAAAGAGAATTTTGGGCCTCTGCATAACAAACAGAGGGATTTATATTTGATCCTAGCAGTGAGAGGAGTTTATGGAGTAACTGAGTGACCTAGAGAGACCCTACACTTCAGGAAAATCATTTTGGCAGTTCTGGAGAGGATAGCCTAGTGATTTATATAGCTTAGAGTCACCTCAGGCTCAGAGAGGTTATAGGACTTGGCCAGGGTCACATAGCAAGTGTCAGGGTCTGAAGTCCAGCTCAGATCTTTCTGACTCCAAGTTCTCCCTACTGTTCATCCATGCTGATCACCATAAGACAATTAAGACAGGATAATTATATCAGAGAGGTTAGAATAAAGTGTCCTATGGGGTCTGGCTCTGTCAGGGAGTTTGCTGTTGACTGGAGAGTTAGGGAAGGATTTCAGAGGTTGGAGGAATTTGAGATCTAGGGCAGCAGATAGGAATTGTGTGGGACATGGGCAAAAGTTTGTTGATCTGGATTGGGGAGATGTCTAAGGTGTGAACATTCCTATGTGTGGTTGAGGCAGACTGGAGACAGTTAATTCATGGAAGTTAAGGAAGCTGAAAAGAGGAAGGCAGGGATTGGAGTACAGAATAAGACTGTGAACCAGTACTGAATTTACCAGAGGAGGGAGAGACCAGAAGGTCCAGAGAGGTCAGCCACAAAGGTCTAGACTGTATGAAATGAACTGTAAAAGAGAGATGGCTATAGAGTGATGGTCCCAGAGGGAAGGTCTGGATGTGGCTGGGAGGAGTTTTTGGTTCTGTGTGCTGAGGATTTCAAGAGGAAAGAAGAAACAAAGAGCCTTGGAGGGAGTCCCACTCATTCAATCAATAAGCATTTATTAAACACATACTATGTAAGAAATGAGTGGCCAAGTGGGTAGAGTGCTGGGCCTGGAGTAAGGGAGACTCTTTGTTTAAATTTGGCCTCAGACACTTACTAGCTGTGTGACCTTGAGTAAGTCACTTAACCCTGTTTGCCTCAGTTTCCTGATCTGTAAATGAGTTGGAGAAGGAAATGCAAACCACTCTAGTATCTTCGCTAAGAAAACTCCAAATGGAGTCACAGATAGCTGAAGATGACCAAAATAACTGAACAGCAACTAACCACCTCGGCTAGATCCTCTCTGCTGCAAGACGATCTTTCCATACCTCCTTTATCACCTCCCTACCAACCTGTCCACAGCTGCTCTCCTAAACCTTCATATGCCTCCTCAAACCTTTCATGACTTCCCTTCTCTCCACCTTCTAGGCTGAAATCCTCATATTTTACTGAAAAAAAAAATGGAGACCAACCACTTGGAGTTCTGAATTATTCCTTCCTCCTCCCCTTAGATCATTCAGATGCTTCCTACCACCACCTCCTGCCTCACTCCTATCTACAAAATTGTGTGAACCTCCTTCTGGCCAAAGCTAGTCCCTCTTCCTGCACAAGTGATCCTAACCTATCTTCTCCAGGAGACTGTGTCTTCTAACTCCCACACTGTCTCACTAATTTTCAACCTCTACTTCCTTAAGAACATGTAGGCAAGATCTCCCATGTCCTCAGTGTCCCCATCCTGAAAAAACCTTCCCTTGTCCCATCCCTTCCTGCTGTCATCCTATATCTCCTTTGCCCTGGGTGGCTGAACTCCCTGCAAAGGCTGTGTCCCACTTGCTTTGCCCTCAATCTGTTCTGTCATCAGATCTCATCTTTCAAATGCAACTGACCTCTCTGATCTGCCAGATCGGTTGGCCTTTTTTCAAGCCTCGCCCCTCCTTGCCTCCATGCTCCCCTCCTTGACGCTGTCTTCTCTGTAGTTGGCACGACATAGTTCTGTGCACATTCTCCTCTGATCTCTTTCTGCTGCTTCTCAATTTTTTTGGATCTCCATTCAGACTATTGGCCACTTACTGTGGGTGTCCAAGAAGGCCTTTTTCTCTTCTCCCTTTACACTGTTTCACTTGGTGATCTCACTGGTTCCCATAGATTCAACTACCATCTCTATGCTGATTCTTAAAAACATGTAGGCAGCCCTTACTTACCTGCTGACCTCCAGTCCTGCATCTCCAACTGTCTTGATGCATCTGGAAATGGAAGTCCCTTAGGTGTCTAAAGCTCAACATACCCCAACCTGAACTCCTTCTCTTTCCCCCTCCCCCCAACCCTCCTCACTTTCTCTTTTATTATTGAGGGCACCACCATCCTCCAGGTCACCAGGCTCACAACCTAGGTATCCACTTGGTCTCTTCATTCTCTCTCAACCAAGCAGCCCCCATGCCCAATCAGTTGCCAGGGTTGATTTTAACAATCCTTCTCTCCTCTGCCACTGCCCCCAGCCTGGCCCAGGCCCTCATCACCTCCCCCTTGGATCACTGCTGTAGCTGCTGGTGGGTCTGCCTGCCACAATGCTCTGCCTGTTCTAGTCTGCCCTCCATTCAGCTGTCAAAACCAGGATCTTCCAGGTAACTCTTCTTACTCGGCTGCTCCCATTTACCTCCAGGATCAAACATAAAATACCATTTGCTGTTTAAAACCCTTCACATCCTTTCCCCCTCTTGCTTTTCAGTCTTCTCATACCTTAACTACCCCCACATACTTGGAGATCCAGAAATATTGGCCTTTTTTGCTATTTGTTCCTCACACATGACACATCTCCGCCACCTCTGGGCATTTTCTCTGACTGTCCCCTGTGCTCGAAATGCTTTCCCTCCTCATCTCCATCCCCCTTCCCTTCCCCCATCCAGCTTCCTTCAAGTCCCTGCTAAAACCCCCACCTTCTTCGGGAAGCCTTTCCCTTTCTCCCTTAATTCTAGTACCTTTGATCTGTTGATTATTTCCAATTTATCTGTATATTTGCTTGTTTGTGTGTGGTTACTTGCATACTTTCTCCCCTAATAGACTATGAGTTTCTGGAGGGTAGGGACTTTGAGTGTGTGTGTCCCCAGAGCTTAGCAAAGTGCCTAGCACTTAATACATGTATATTGACTTGAGTTACTGATTGACAGCAATGTGGTGGATGACTATTGTTTAGTCATGCCTGACTCTTCATGACCCCATTTGGAGTTTTCTTTGCAGAGATACTGGACTGTTTTGCCATTTCCTTCTCTGGTTCATTTGACAGAGGAGGAAACTGAGGTAAACAGCATGAAGTGACTTGCCCAGTTAGTAAGTATCAGAGGCTGGACTTAAACTCAGGTCTTCATGACTCCAGGCCCAGACCTGGCTTCACCACCTGGCTGTCCCTAGATTTTCCCCTTCAGACCTCATGAATTCCTTACAGTACAAGAGAGGAAAGGTTTCGTAGAGTATAGTAGAAAGGGAGAACAGAGTGGATCGCGACCAGAGGGGTTTAGGGGATTTCCTAGAGCTTGGGTTGACTGTAGTGGTTTGGTGGCTTAAGAAGGATCCTCCCAGTTAATCCCACCAATCCTGGGCATTCCTGTGGGTGTCTCTGGGACAGGCCAGTGAGAAGGGCCATTTGTGTAGGTGACTCAGTACTCAGGGGAGGCAGCCCAGAGCAGTGGCAGTGGCAGGCAAGTTCTCTAACTGGCACTGGGAATGGAAGGGAGAACTATGCATTGCCTTCCTTGCTCCCCAAGGATGCTGACCTCTCCGGCACAGCCCCAGAAGCTACTGGCTATTTCCAGTTGTGGGAGGTTCTTTATCTGAGGTACACTCTCAGTCGGGCATTTGCTAGAGGACATGGACAAAAGTTTTCCAGAATGGAAAGGCATAGACAAATTTGCAGTTGGTGTGCTTGGAGGGAGGAGCCACGTGGGAAAAGGAAAAGCACTTACCTAGCACCTGCTGTGTGCCAGGTATTTTGTAACTATTACCTCATTTGATCCTCACAATAACCCTGGAGGTGGGTGCTATTTTTATTATTATCATCCCCGTTTTACAGATGAGGAAATGGAGGTAAAGGGGCTGTACCATGTCCCGTGTCACACAGAGAGAGGCTGAGGCTGGATTTGATGACTCCAGGTCCACCTAGCTACCTCCAGGCATAGATACCTGAGGAAAGCCAAGGAGGTGCGGGGTGAAGATGAAGGAGGCGGGTCTCTGAAGAGTTGATCGGGGCCGGGAGATGGTGGAAGACCCGGAATTTGAAAAGCGATAGTGAAAACTCCAGAGGCGGCGAGATGGTAATCAAAGGTAGCCTGAGACCAACCAGGGGAAGGCACCTTAGAACACCCGTTCGTTTTCTAGCAGAGGAAACTGAGGCTCAAAGGGGATCGGGGACTTGTCACTAATGGTGTGGTCACTACAGGCACAGCCAGGATCCAAATTCATCTCCCTTTTCATAATAGCGAGCTGCTTGACCAGCTCTGGGCAGGACTCTAAGAGCGGGAGAATGGCAGAACTGAGGCAGCATAGAACCTCCTCCACTAGATCATGGTTAGGGAGGAAGAGGGAGTGGGAGAGGGCTCACCACCCCTGGTCAGCCGATGGAGCGCCGGGAGACACAGAAGAGAATCGCAAGACTTTAAACCGACAGCAAAAGATGCCTTTACTGGCTCAGATGTGTCAACACCTTTCTCGGACACGAATTAAAGGAAGCAATGTGATTGGCTGAATAGACAAATTAGCCACACCCCCGGAGGACTTTAATCCCAGAAAAAGAGGCGGGGTGGGGGGGAGACAGAGACACGCGCGCGCACACACACGGAGAGAGACAGAGACACATTGACACAGAAAGACAGAGATACAGAGATGAAGAGAGACAAGAGAGAGACAAAGAGGAAGACAGAGAGATGAGAGCTGGAGAGAGAATTATAGACAGATACAGAGTGAGGCAGACAAAACAAGACAGAGAGAAACAGAGACAGATGGAGGGACTCAGAGAGAGACAAAGGGAGAAAAAGAGACAGAAGAACAAAGATAAAGAGAAGTGGAGAGAGATGGACAGAGTGAAAAACTCAGAGAGGAAGACAGAGACAGAAGATAGAGACAGAGAGATGGAGAGAGAGAGAGACAGAGAGAGATAGAGAAAGAAACACAGAGACACAGAGACAGAAAGAGAGACTGAGAAATAGAGACAGATGGAGAAAGACAGACATACTTGCAGGGAGAGAGGAAGGGATCTCTCTCCTCTCTCCTCTCCTGTCCTTTCCCCTCCCCTCCCCTCCTTCCTCTTTCTCCTCCTCCTCCCTCTGTCTCTCTGTCTGTCTCTGTCTCTGTCTCTCTCTCTGTCTCTCTCCCTCTGTCTCTCTGTCTCTCTTTCTCTCTTTCCTCTCTTCTCTCTCTCTCTCTCCTCTCTCTCTCTCCTCTCTCTCCTCTCTCTCTCCTCTCTCTCTCCTCTCTCTCTCTCTCTCTCTCTCTCTCTCTCTCTCTCCTCTCTCTCTCTCTCTCTCTCTCTCTCTCTCTCTCTCTCTCCCACAACTATCTATGATATCTTGAGACTACTGGCTCAGAGGGAGGCACCCCATCCAGGAATTCAAGAAATCATTGACTTGAAAAGCATTTTAGACAATGGAGGGAGCAGAGACATGCATTCCAGACAGAGCAGGACATGGAGGAATGGCTGTCCAAGGAATGAAGCAGTATCCAGAGCTGCATTCTTTGACAATTTAGAATTAGGCTGTGGAGCGGAGAGGACCCTACAAACCCACCCAAAGGCCCCGATGCAGAAGGAAAGGTTGTCCAGGCCATTTGGTCCCAGAGCAGTGATTCACCTTCGTCACCCACCCATGCCTCACTAACCATTGTGTGCCCTGAATCTGAGCTTGCTCCTCCCCCATGGAGGCTGTGAGCCCATTGATGGGAGAACGTACCCAGGTGTATGGTGGGAGATGTTTATAGCAGCTGTTCTTAACTCTGTCACCGTACTAAAGGCCTTTACTAGGAGCTCACTGTGTCTAGTGCTGATTATGAATGAGAAACTCATTGCTGAGCACAGAACCTGCATGAAGGTTGATCCCTAGAACCCAGCTTAGCAGCTGGGACCCAACCTGGGAATACAGGGATGGTTTGCAGGCTGCGTACTACATAATCACAAACTGGCTGGGTATCTTGGAACCTTAGGCATCATAGCTAATCAACCTCATTTGGTACAGCAGGAAATAAGCCCCAGAGAGAGAGGATGGAGCCACCTGGTCACAGAGCAAGTCAGGGGTAGAGTTGGGACTAGATTCCCAGGTGTATTTCACCTCTAGGATTCTTCAAATATATTTTCCCCCAGTCTGGCCTTGATCAGTAGGTCTGGGGGAAGAGGACCTCTCTATCCACACTAAGGAGAATGGTCATCTCTGTATTCCAGGAGCACAGGGAGCCTCCCTTTGGATTGAGGTAGAAAGAGCCTTGAATTGGAATGGGAAACCCCCTCCTGCCCTTAGAGTCAAGAAAAGCCAGGGCTTCAGGGCCAGCTGCACTGGGCTATTAGTCTGGCGGTCAACAAGCGTTGTTGGATGCCTGGGCTACAAAACCCTGGCCACTGCAATCAGGGAGCTCACGTTCCAATAGAGAAGGCAATACTTGGACATACAGGTGTAAATGGAAGGTGATCCAGAGGAAAGGCACTGGGTGGGAAGTAGAAGGGACAAAAGTTTGCTGAAGACACTGCCATTTGAACTGACTTGAAGGAGGCTGGGGAATCTCAGAGGTAAAGGTGAAGGGGCAGAGTATTCTGGACTAAGGAGACAGTGAATAGATATGGAGTTTGGAGGATGGTGTGTCTGTTTTCAAGAATCAGTATGGAAGTATAGTGTGAAGTACATGAAGGAAGCGAAGAATGAGAAAGAGGAAAGGGAAGGAGGGGCTAGATTGTAGGAGAAGGGCTTTGGACTCCGGAGGATTTGATATTTGATCCTGCAGGTGACTGGGAGCCCCAAAGTTTATAGACAGCCCTGTGTTTTCCAAACTGCAGATCTTGGCAGTGTCTGGAGTGGGGATAGAGCTTTTCTGCATCACTGGGGGATTATCTTGGAGAGGAGAGGGGCTTGAGGCAGGGAGATGACCTCTGGCTACGGCAATCAGTTCAGATAGGAGGTAATGGGGTCCTGCCAGGGTGATGGCAGTGTTGGACTAGAGAAGGGGGCATAGATGAGAGACCTTTGAAGGCAGATGTGAAAAGGTAACAGACTGGGTGATGAGGAGGGGAGAGTATGAGTGAGGAGCAGAGGTCAGGACACTGAGGTGAGCCTAGAGACTGGGAAGGATGATTGGGAAAAAGAGGTTTTGGAAGGAAAAGATAAGAGTCCTGGTTTTGGACATGCTGGGTGTGAGAGGTTCTTTGGGACAGCCAGTTCAAGGTATCCGGAAAGCAATTTGGAGATGCCAAGCTGTTCTAGCTCAGACAAGGAGATTAGGACTGATATACGGAACTGGGGGCCATAGAGACAGTGTGACTTCCTGTATATCCCCTTAGTTTTCCCCTCTTAAAATGGGAAAGATTATTTTGGATCAACGAATCAAACAAATCAATCAATAACCGTTTATAAAGTGCCTACTGTGGTACCAGGCACCATGGAAAGCACTGTGAACATAACAATATATATATGAAAAGTCTCTGCCGTCAAAATGCTTACATTCTACTGGGCAGAAAAATCTGGTACCAAAACAATCCATAGGTGGAAGGTGGTGCAATGGATAGAGAGCTAGGCCTGGAGTCAGGAAGACTCATCTTTCTGAGTTCAAATCCAGCCTCAGGCACTTACTAGCTATGTGACCTTGAGCAAGTCACTCTACCCTGTTTGCCTCAATTTCCTCATCTGTCAAATGAGCTGGAAAAGGAAATGGCAAAGCACTTCTGTATCTCTGCCAAGGAAAGCCCAAATGGAGTCACCAAAAGTCTGAAACAACTCAACAACAACAAAGTGTGCAAAAATGCTACAAAATTGGGAATAATCCACAGAGGGAAGGCACCAGAATTAAGGACTGGGAAAAGCTTCCTATTGAAGGTGGGATTTTACCCGGGACCTGAAGGAAGCCAAGGAAGTCAGGAGGTGGGATTTTATTTTGTTTTTAGCCACATTTATACAACCCTTACTACCTGTCAGGAACTTTGCTAAGTCCTTTACAATGACTTTCTCTTTCCCTCCTTAGAACAACTCTGGGAGGTATAGATGCTTTATTATCATCCCCATTTTACAGATGAGGAAACTGAGGCAAACGATTCAAGTGACTTGCTCAGGGTTGCCTGCCAGTTTGTATCCGAGGCTGGATTTGAACTTGCTCCATTCTAGGCATAAGGGACAAGTGGTGACAACGTCAAGGGGTGGGAGGGAGGAGTGCCACGTGGGAGGAACCTGGGCCAGTATTACTAGATATCAGAGTACTATGGTAGAAGGAGGCTGGAAACGTAGGACGGGATCCAGGGTTTTCTGTTTGATCCTGGAGGCAATAGGGAGCCACTGGGACTTCTAGAGTGGGGGAGTGACCCGGGGCAGAACAGTACTTTAGGAATAACATTCAGTCTCTACTGTGCGACCCTGGGCAAGTCGCTTCCTTGGGCCTCAGTTTCCCCATCTGTAACAATGGCTGGAATGCTGGAGGCAATGCTCTCAGCCTCCAGGCCTGGCACCGCAGCGCTCCGGGTACCAATTTTGGATACCACCCCCCCATCCCGACTCCCCACTCCCACCCCGCTCCCGTTCCGAACTGGCACCAGACAGGACCAATAAACGAGAGACAAAGGAGAGGAGGCGGTCCTGAAGTCCGCACAGTCTAAGAACCTTCGGGTACGGGTGGTTCTCCAGACTGACAGTCTCTTTCGCCAATGAGAAGAGAGCACAGCAGGCCGCGGGGTGGGGCTCAGGGAGAGTTGGGGCGGGGAAAAGGGGGCGGTGATCCAGCGGCAACTGCGCAATAAGAGAACCCGGTAGCTCAACCCGGTGGGTGGGGATTTCTTGGGATGGGCGGAGAAGCTGACCAATAGAAGCCGGCAAGGCAACGCTCTAGGGCCAATGAAAAGTAGGGGAAGGAACAGAAGGAGAAATTGACACAGACGGAAAAGCCAACCGGAACTCCTCCCTTTCTCCGGGTTCACTCAAGAGGCCCGCCTAGGAGGCCGAACTTAGCGAGACGGATTGCTAATTTAACCAATAGAAATCCGGCATGGCGCACTTCTTCGCCAATGAAAACCAAGCTCGGTGGGGGCCGGGTTTCTCCGGATGGACGGCGGCAGTGACCAATGGCACTCCAGAAGCTGGCTCCCTTCGGCCAATGAGTAGCGGGAGGACGTCGCTTCGGGGCGGGGCTCAACGAGAGGCAGTTGAACGGCGGACCAGGAGGCGGGTGACGCTGGGGGTCGGAGTGTTGGGGTGAGGGGCGCTGGGTCGGGAGGGCATAACGGGGTCCCGAGGCTCGGGCTCCCGGTGCTCAGGCTGGGCAGCTTGGGATAGTGGCCTGGGGCTCGCAGGGCGGGTGACCCAGGGCAGGGCGTGATGTAGGGTAGCAGGACCCCGCTTCCGTATAGCAGGACCCCCCGCTTCCGTATAGCGGGACCCCGCTGCTGTACTGCAGGTCCTGTCCTCCATAAAGGACGACCCAATTTATAGCAGGCCTCCCAGCCCTGACTTCCCCTGTTCTGAGGCACCTCCCAGCCCTGACCTTCCTATAATAGGTCTTATGTACATCATGGACGTGTTCTGCAGTAGGTCCTCCATCCCGCAGAGTGGACCCAGCTTATAATAGGTCCTGCTTAAGTGTATCACATTCCTGCTTCTGGAAAGGACCCAATTTACTTAAGAGTAGGTGCCTGCTCACGTCCATCATACACGTGTGCTTGAGTAGTAAGACCTCATTCTGTAGAGCAGGTCCCCGCTTACTCATACTTAGGTATATCACAGCCCTATCGCTGTAGAGCAGATGTCCTTTTCCTTACAGATGGTCTCCATTTCTTCCATAGAGCATGGAATGCAGAATGGACCATCGGCTGGGTAGTACAGTAGATAGAGAGCTGAACTTGGAGTCAAGAAGACTTGAGTTCAGATTCCCTCTCAGATTCTTTATTAGAACAAGTCACTTAACTTCTGCCTGCCTCAGTATCCTCATCTGTAAAGTGGGGATCATAGGAGCCCCTACGTCCTGGGTTGTTGTGAGGATAAGGGTTAATATTTGTAAAACGCTCTGCAAATCTTGGATCTGTTTGTGATAGCTCTCCTCATTAACCTCATGGCACAAAGTTGTAGCAACAGAGGAGACAGTGGGAGGTCTCTCACATCTCTCTTTCATTCCCCACAGTGTCTCTTTTTTGTCTTGTATCTCTGTGTCTCAGTCTCTTGCTTTTTCCTCCCTGCCTCTGGGTACATTCTCTGTGTGACCGCAGGTTAGTCTCTCCACCTTGGATTAGATGGCACACAATACCTCTGAAATCCCACCAAGTCCTGGGAAGAAAGGACAGAGCAAAAGGGGAGGGAAGGAGTAACAAAGGAAAATGCAGGAAGAGATGAAGGGCTATGCAAAGACAGACAAAGTGATGTAGTGAGAACACAGAGAGAGATAAAGATGAAGAGAGAAACTGAAGGAGGCAAGAGGGAGAGGAGACGGTCACAGGCTGCCAGAGAGGGAGCGCTCGCGCTGGAAGGATGGGAGCGCACAGTCGACGCCAGCCCTCCGATGGGACAGATTGGGAAACAGGCCCAGACAGAGCTTGCTGACATCCTGGAATCTCAGTTCTCTTCCAACTCTGGCCTTGTGTTTGGTGTTCTAAGTATGCCATTGTCTTCACATCTGGTGATCTAACTCCTTTCTGCTTTGGCTAGTAATGGTGATGAGTAGGATAGTTGATATTTAATAATAGCAGCTAGCACTTTAAGGTCTGCAAAGCGCTTTAGAAGTAGTATCTCATCTGATCCTCAGGACAGCCCTGGGAGGGGGCTACTATAATTATCCCCATTTTACAGATGAGGAAAGTGAGGCAAACAGGCCAAGTGACTGGCCCAGGTCACAGCGAGTGTCTGAGGCTGGGTTTGAATTAAGGTGTTCCTGACCTTAGGCCTCATGCTGTTTGTCCTCTGGTGCCCCCTGCCTGCTTCTGAGTAGCTCTTTGATCCCAATCTCTTCTAGCCTCTACATCTTCTCCTCTAAGGCCCTCCCAGCCCTGATATCCCCTGTTCTAAAGGCTCCTCCCAGCCTTGACATCCCCTGTTTTAAGGCCCCTCCCAGCCCTGGCATCCCCTGTTCTAAAGGCTCCTCCCAGCCTTGATATCCCCTGTTTTAAGGCCCCTCCCAGCCCTGACATCCCCTGTTCTAAAGGTTCCTCCCAGCCTTGACATCCCCTGTTCTAAGGCCCCTCCCAGCTCTGACTTTCCCTGTTCTAAGACCCCTCCCAGATGTGACATCCCATGGCCTGTCCTTGGGCAGTCTCCCTCTTAACATTCCCATGACACCTCTCCTGCCTTTGCTTGTTTGCCAGGTAGGTTCAGCATGGATCAGACAGTCGGGCTGCAGGTGGACTATACTTTCCGGGGGGTGGAGCACGTGGTGCGCTTGGCTGTCAATGGGGAGGTTCTGGAGCTCGAAGTGGAGGACAGAATGACCACTGACCAGTGGCGCGGCGAGTTCGATGCTGCCTGTGAGTGCCTGGTGGCGGTGGAGAGGGTGGCAGTCTTCTAGGAGAAGGTCTCTCTGAACCCAGGGCAGATCATGGAGGGGAAGGGTGGGGTCTGAAAAGAGTTTGTGATTGAATTCTGGGAGCTTCATTTCTTTTCCAGACCCACTGGGTAACCGTGATCAAGTCCCTTTCCTTCCTGCAGCTTCAGTGGGCTCCATGGTCCCTTTGTGCTCTGTTCTGTGTTCTGAAGCCCTTCCCAATTCTAATGTGTTGTGTGTGGCTAAAGGTCCTTCTGTCTTTGGAGCTCTAATACGCTGTGTTTCCCCAGGCTCTCCCCCAGAGACCAGAGATTTCTTTTCTCTCCTGTAGTCATCGAAGATCTGACCCACAAGACTGGGAACTTCAAACAATTCAGCATCTTCTGCAGCATGTTGGAGTCAGCACTCATGCAGGTGAGGGCCATGGCCTGGTACCTGGGTGAGGATCGAGAGAGGCTGGGCCCTGATGTACCTGGGGGCCCCCTCTATGCTGACGTTTGTACATGTGTACTCCCAAGGCCGACCGTCCCAGCTCTCCCCTCATTAGCGTGTGGTGGGGGAGTGGGTGGAGTTGGGCTGGTCCAATGTCTGTGACATGCCTCATGGGCTCTCCTCTCCCTTGCAGAGTAGTGAGTCCGTCACCCTGGACCTGCTGACCTACACGGACCTGGAAGCCCTTCGGAACCGCAAGGTGGGGCCACGGCCTGGCCCCTCTGCCCCCCGCTCTGCCCAGCTCAATTCAAAGCGTTACCTGATCCTGATCTACTCAGTTGAGTTTGACAGGTGAGGGAGCAGCCAGATCCCGCTATGGCTCAATTTCCAGTGCCTATGGTTCTGAGGGGTTTCTAAAGCTAAGGGATTTATGGCTTGAGAAGGCCTGTGGCTCACTCCCTGGGGGGTCTGCCACTCTGGGATCTTGTAACGGATAGGATACTGGATTTGGACTCACCTTTTCTGTGCCTCAGTTTCCTCACTTTTAAAATGAGGACATTGCACTTGGTGGCCTCCAAAGTTTCTCCTACTTCCAGATCTATGGCTCTCTTTGAACCTCAGTTCCCTTGACCATAAAAAGGGATGATAAATCCTCAGAGTCAGGGTAAGATCATCTATATGAACCCCATTGTAAACCTTAAAATGCCATAAAAATGTCAGTTCTTGTTCTTGTGATATCTCGGGTCTGGGGTTCAGAGGGTTAGTGGCCACTAGCCCTGGAGGGGCTGGTTGTTAGGTCTCCAGAACCCCCCCAAATCTTAGATGGTACTCTTTGTCAGGATCCACTACCCACTGCCCCTCCCGTACCAGGGAAAGCCGGACCCCGTGATTCTGCAGGGCATCATTCGGTCCCTGAAGGAGGAACTGGCAGAACTTCGATCCCGGGATGGGCGGGATGCCGAAATACGCCGCCTTCGGGAGCAGTGAGTTTCTTGGATCGCTGGGATTGAGGCCTAGTGTGGTCTAGAGGGTGCCTGAAGGGCACTCAGGGTGGTACCTAAGGGCAGACAGTGACAAAGGAGCTCCCCATCTGGCTAGGGAGCTAAGATCACCTGCACCCTGAGCCATGCAGTCATTCAGGACCCTGAGACCTGGCCTGGGCTAGGGGTTAACCTTGGAGGGGGAGCAGTATGGTGGTGGCCTGGCCTTCTCCTCTCAGGCTGAGCCGGGCAGTAAATGAGAAGAGGGAGCTGGAGGAAGCCTTGGATCGGGCCCGAGAGGAGGCAGGTGGCCGGGCCCCCACTCACCGGGAGGTGGCTGTGCTCAAGGCCATGGTGGCTAGTCTTGAAGAAGAGCTAAAGAGGGAGCGCGCCAAGCAGCACCGGACTGCAGGACGACGGAGCCACGAGTGCCGGCGACTGACCCAGGAGGTGTGTGGAAGGAGCGGGGGAGAGAGGAAGGGAGAAGAGGGAGGGAGAAGGGGAGAAAGAGAGGAGGGAGATGGGATGGAGAGGGAGAGGGAGAGGAGGGAGGAGGGATGGAGAGGGGAGAGGGAGAGGAGGGAGGAGGGATGGAGAGGGGAGAGGGAGAGGAGGGAGGAGGGAGTGGAGGGAGGGAGAGGAGGGATGGAGAGGGAGAGGGAGAGGAGGGAGGAGGGATGGAGAGGGAGAGGATAGAGTGGGGAAGGAAAGGATGGAGGGGTTAAGGAGGGGAGAGAGGGGAGGACGGGAGGAAGAAGATGTAGATCCCAGCGCTCACTCAGTGGCTGAAGCTAAAGAGATCCAGGAAAGGGTTAGGGTGAGACCTTCAAGCCTTCTGTCCTTCCTCTCCCTCTGGCTCAAGCTAGAAGAGGTCAAATCGTCAGAGCGGAGCCTTCGTGCCCGGCTGAAGTACCTGTCCAGTGAACTGGCCCAGTACAAGCGGGGGTGAGAAGACTGTCCTGGGGGCTTCGGGGGAAGCGCTCAGTGGAGGGGAATGGGGCTGCCGGGTGTAGAGTTGAGACCTAGCGGTGTTGGGGCCTGTTTCCCTAGGAGGCAAACCTTGTCTTCAGCACAGTCACCCCAGCCTCGGAAGAACCAGAGGCGCACAGTGTCCCTGGAGAGGAACCCATCCTGGGGCCGAAGGCCCACCCGATCCTCGTCTCAGGAGAGTAACCGAGGTCGTGGGTCATCAAGGCCCTCCCCCTCCCCAACAGGTTTGTTGCCAGCCCCATCTCCATGGGGGGATCTCTGGCTCTGCTGGTCCCTTGGATGAGCTGGGAGGTAGGACAGCCAACCCTTTACCTTTGCTATCGGTTCCCAGGTGTCCGCGCACCCCGCTTTGACCCCACTGCCTTCGTGAAGGCCAAAGAGCGGAAGCAGAGGGAGCTGAAGATGAAGAGGTGAGTGTCCCTGCCTCCCTAGATGGACCAGGCTGGGGTGGGGGTGGGGGGAGGGTGCCCTCTGGGGATTCCAGTCGCCTACTTGGTCTTGTTCACAGTGTGTTCCACATGGGCTTGGGTTGGGGCTGGCATTTGCAGCTTTTATCCCACCCCCCTCCTGGACCTTGCAGACCTAGGGGAGATAGGAGCAGTAGCCTCAGGTTAGTATGGCACTGCTCAGGGACCTCCTTATTCCTCCATGGCTCCCTGGGGCTTCCAGGACAAAGGCCCAGCTCTTCCACTTGGATTTGGAGGCATCCACAATCTAGCCTCAGTCTCTTTTCAACCTAATTTCATAAGCAGCTAGGTGACACCATGGCCCCAGTACTGGCCTCATGGTGACCCTGGGCAAATTGCTTCCCCAGCCTGCCTCAGTATCCTCATCTGTACAGTGGGGACAGTTAGAGCCCCTCCCTCCCAGGGTTTTTGCTGAGTGGTCGCTGTTATCACTTTGGGCGTCTGCCTTCTGTGGGATGCACTGGCCTCTTTCTATGGCTCAGACCCCACCTCCTTGGGAAGCATTTCCCTGGTTTCTCTCATTTGGCTGATGAGCTGCTTTTTACTCCATCCATTTCCTGGTTGTGTCCCCCAGTATGATGGAGCCTTCTTTGTTTGTCTTGGGATGCCCTGTGTCTTGCATACAGTAGGCACTTGATAAATACTACATTGGGTTAGAGTGAGTTTTACCCCCTCTTCCCTCAGCCAGCAAAGGAACCGGATGGGGAGTGGGGAAGGGTCGGGGAGCTGGGGTCGAAGCCGGGTCCGTGCCCCATGCACAGTCTCAAGAGAGGAAGGGGCCCCCCGGGGTCGGACACGAAGCTCCTCTGGTAAGGGATGTGATATGTGTCCCCAGGGAGAAAGGGAGGGTGTTCTGACGGTGGTCCCAAGAGACCCTGCTCTTTCTGGTATGGGGAGGGAAGGGGAGGGAATCCTGGCTCTGGGAAAGGGGTGGGTGTGGGGGATGGGGTAAGGAAGGCCAGGACCTGGAGTCTGGTGGTGGCTTGCTTCAGAGCTCCTGGGGCCCAGATGCCGTCCGGGATATGGGAGGTTGGCGGCTGGGTCCTGGAGGGGCCAGGGCCTTTTTCAGCCCTCCATCAGGGGCCTGACCTTTCCTTTTCTCCTTCCCTGACCCAGTGGAGAGTTTTCGGAGCCGTCACTCATCGCTAAGCTCGGCCAGTGAGTTTGAGGGTTTCACCAACCCATCTTCTCGAGGGTAAGGTAGCAGAGGGTGGGAGAGAGATGTGTGGGGAGGGTTACCCCAAGAGAAATTGCCTTGGAGCTTCGAAAACCACTGAGCCCAAGGCATTGGGTAGGGGGAACCTTCAAGGCCCCTGCTTCCCACCCCCAGCTTGCTGCACCGGTTGCTTTTCTCAGTCTTTTCAGGCAGCCCAGACTTCGGAAGCCCCTGAGCCCCTCCTCCTGGAATGGCTCAGGAGAGGTGAGTATGGGGGGGGGGAAGGCTTAGGCAGACCACCCAGCTCTGGCCCTGCTGCAGCTGGTCCTGGTATAGTTCAGGCAGAGTAGGGAAACAGGGAAGGAATCCTCAGAGTGGCCCAGTGTACAGTGGATACTCCGAGAACTTCCCCTGATGTCTGCTTTGGGGGTGGGGCACACTTGGGAGTGGGGAGTGAGTGCTGGAGCTTCTGGGGGTTTGTTGCCTGTCACGAGTGCTTGGAGATCCCTCCTGACTTACTGCCCTGCCCTTTCAGATGACCATGCCAGACAGTGACCGCAGAAGACGCCAGGCTAGCAGCACCCCAACTTCACGGGGCCAGACCTTTGGCAAAGGTGAACCCTCCCTTTTTCTTCCTGAGAACCAGCGATGCTGGCTGCCCCCTACAGGTTCACCCCCTGCCTCCAGGAGCTCACCCTGGGCGCTCCCAGAAACGGTTTGGGGGAGGAGTCCCACTCATCCCCATGCTCTTGGTCAAAACTAGCTGCTCTCCTCTTCCTTCTTACAGAAAACACATTTGAGGAGCAGCCCGCTGACCTGTCAGAGATTGATGCCCGCCTGCAAGCCCTGCAGGAGTACATGAATAGACTGGATACGAGGACGTGACGCCCCTCCCTGCCCCCCACCAGAGGGGTCTGCGCCTGGCTTCCATTCTTTCCCTTAACCCCCCCAACAGGAGACCAGAACTCCTGAGGCTCAGCCCTGGCTTCCAGGAAGAGAACCTGAGGACTGAGGAGGTGTGCCTGTGTGCATGTGTGTGTGCCTGCATGCATGTGCGCCTGCATGTGTGTCTGTGTGCCTGCGTGTGCACCTGTGTGCGTGTGTCTGTGGTGGAAGGGTTTGGGGCTAGGGGACCAAGAATGTAAATAAAGGGTTTGATTAGTTTTGCCTCTCTCAGTCTCCTCCTCATCTGAGTTGGTGTCCTCTGATCTTTGTGCGTCTGGCCTTTGGGAGTGGGGAAGCAGGACCTCAGGTCCTCTAACCCAGGCTCTCATCCCTGCCTCTGTGACCAGGGTTGGGTCCCCCAAGTCAGTGTACTTAGTTTTCTAACTAAGGAGGAGCCCTGGGGTCCCTCCCTCATCCACTGACCATCGGAGAGCTCATGTAGATGGTTCTTCCCACCAGACAGCAGTGGCTTCTGTCATTCTTAGAGGGCTAGGGGCTGAAGAAACCTGTCTTCGCTTTATCAGTGAGGAAACCTGTCTTCGCTTTATCAGTGAGGAAACCAAGGCCCAGGGTGATGAGGTCCTCAGAAGGCGTCTCCAATGCCCCCCACCTCCCAATCAGTGCATGAGTCACAGAACGCCCCAGTGACTAGGCCCTGGGCAGTTTTAATTTGGGTACTGGGGAGGGGCAGACAGACAGCCATGGGCTCTGGAGGTAGGGGAAGACACGAGGCTGCAGTTTCCCAGGATCCAGTGGGCCTCTCACCCCTGGTATCGGGGCAATTTCTGCAGCTCAGCTTTGAGCCTGCCTGCAGGGAACTCCAGGCCAGGCGCCAACTGCTGTCCCCTGATTATATATTGAGAGGAGAGAACGCCAAGGAGGGTGCCACAGCGAAGCAGGCTCTTCAGGGCCCGGAGGACTCGGGGAGTAAGGCGTCCGTCTGGGGGAGGGAAATAGTCTGGTTTACCAGCATGTCCTTAGCCTTTCTTTCCCCTCCCTCCACCTCACCAGGGTCTACAGTTCCACGTACTTGTTCTGTGACTCCTAACCTGGCCATACCCCCAGATGGTCTGGTTCTGATCCTCAGCTCAATATAGGCCCCGGAACTTGGGTGGCCTAAGGCCCCATAGGACCTAAATATCCTTGCCTCTCACTTGGCTCTACCCTCCTGGTGACTCTGGCAGCGCAGCCTCCAGTCCCATACCTTCCCAGGGACCCTCCCTCTCTCCTGTGGTTACTTACTCCTGAAGCTGCCGATGAAACTGATGCCCAGGGAGGTGGAGCTCAACCTGGGGTCCACGTGGGCTCCCTGGATGGACCACCCTCGTCCCTCATAGATGAGCCCATCTTCCCCAATCATGAAGCTGGAGGTAGAGAGGGTGGGTTAAGCTATCACTGAGGGCTTCTTTGCCCTTTCTCCCCCAGCCCGATGTTCTGGGCTCCCTGGCACTCAAAATCCTAACTCATGAGAGCCTGTCTCCCCACTCAGAGCAAAAGGCTTCCTTAGAACTGGGATATTTTCCCCCTCAGACCAGGAATTCCCCAACCACTGTGCTGTGTTCCACTTCAAAAGAAGGGTGCCCCATCATCTTGCACCAAGGGCTAACTCCACAGGTACCATGCTGCTCTCAGATCACAGCTTCTCCCACCACTGGGAATGTTCCTTCTTAGACTTAGGCAGGGAGGGCAGCCAAGAGCAGGCCCTCTCCCACAACTGGGATGTTTCTCCTTTCAGATCAGCAGCATTCCTCCCACCCAACCAATAGCCCTCTAGTCTAGGGCTCCACCACAGCTGGGCTCTTTCTCCCCAACATTGTTGGGGAGAGCAGGGTTACCTCTACCATTGTGCTATGTCCCCCCTCAGACTAAGAATTCCCCCACAGCTGGAATGTTCTGCCCCGCTCCCGGCCCAGGGCTTTCCTGGCCTCAAACTCTTCCTCTCTCCCGCACCTCAACCCTAGACTGGGGCTTGTTTGGGTCCCTGCCTTGTGCCCAGTCACCATTTAAGGATGCTTACTTGTAGGCAATGTCACAATAGCCCTGTATCTGGACATGGTCAGTTTGGATGGCTCTCATCTGCTGTTCGCATTCTGAGGGTGAAAAGCAGGCATTGATAGCTGTGTGAGACACCAGCACGTAGTCCACAGGCAGGTTCAGAGGCCTCAGGCACTGAGAGGGAAGGGCCCCCCACTCAGACCTGGGTACAATGTCTGGGCAGCCAGGAACTATGTTCTGTGGTTTTGGGGTATTCTGCCCCAAGGCAGGGAGGGCGGCCAAGAGCAGGAACAGCCAGTGTGCCATGTCTGGCTTTGGGCCTCAAGACCAAGGGAGTCAGAGAGCAGAGGACTGGCGATCTGGGGATGTACTTAGAGCTGGGGCTGGCTATTTATCACCTGGATTTGGGGAGGGGGGAGGAGAATAGGATACAGGGCAGTGACTCTCCCCTTCCCTTGGTCACAGAAGACCTTGCATCAAAACTCAGGTACCTTGCCCCACATCTGGTGGAAACCAAAGCCACAGGTTCCTGTTTTCATTGGCACCTGGCAGGGGCAGAGAAAGTGAGAGTTGGGTGGTCTTGGTGGTGATGGTTGAGGAAGGGGAGAATTTTTCTGGCTTTTTTCCTCTCAAGGTTGCTGGGTACCTTTGGGCTTAACGATGGCCCGAGGTCCCTCTTCTCTCCCATATCCTCCCTTCTCCTGGGCATCAGAAGCCTGGGTCCTGGCTCTGGCCACTACTGCCCTATGGGATCTTGAGTAAGTTCCTTCCCCTCTCCTGGTTTCAGTTTCTTCACAATAAGAAGCTATGATTCCAGAGGTTTAGTCTCTCGAGATGCTACTTCTCTAGGCCTGTGGTTTCATCCATTCAGTAGCCCAGAAGAATGTTTGTATTTCTTTATCAAAGTGGGAATACACACCGTTGATTCAAATCAACAGCCATTTCCTGGGAGCATCCACAATGAGCTGTTATCACAAAGACAAAAGACAAAGCTAACCTGGGCTCAGGAAGCCTCTGTTCCCATGTACTGAGGTGAGGGTGGGGGAGCCCTGAAGATCCATGAAATAGGTCTACGTGAAACCTTGGGAATGTATGGCAGAGAGTGATAAGGGTGAGAGGTATTGTGTAGGAGATGCTACCTGATGTAGGAGGTGCAAGGAGCAAACCCTCAGGGAGCTTATACTCTAATGTGTATAGAAAAATCAGATTCAAAATACACATAACTTTCAGGAGGAGGGCACTAGCCTTGATTGGGTGGATGGGGCTCTGAATAGATTTTCTTTAGAAGCTGGCATGTGAGTTGAGCATCGCTGGGAGCTAGAAATTACGCAAGGCAGAGGTGAGAATAAGAGATGGGAATGGGGATGTCCTCTGCAGGGATAAATAAGCAAGCCAGGGAATTTAACCTGCCTTTCTAAGCATTATATCTCCGCTTAGCTGTAGTCCTCCAACATCAAGTGGAGAATCTGGGGTCTCCAAGGCTATGCCAGCACAGCGCAGACTCTCAGCGGTTCTATTTGACTGGAAAGGTTTTAGGTCTAGCTTGGGGAGTGGGGTGGAGGTAGATCATGTCTCTATCATCACAGGATGGACCAAGTTCGGGAAGCTTCATCAACATATGCTTGGCCACAGGGTGATGGATTTCTTTGTTCTCCACAGCCTGGCTTCTTAAGGCAGCTTGGTGTCTGGAAAGATCACTGCATATGGGTTCAAATCTCAAAACCCTCTATAGAGGTCCAGTCAATGTTCAGATCCAAAAATGAATGAACAAGACCTAAGAAACCTGGGAGCAAGGGGCAGAAAATGGAAAGTGGCAGATGTAGGTTTAATTTAAGGAAAAACTTGGACAACCAGAACTGTTTAAGTGTGGAATAGGCTGCCTTGGGAAGTGATGGATCCTCTGTTTAACAAAGGCTGACCACCTGCAGAAGGGATTTTCATTCAGGTAAGTTTGAGTTCCCTGCACTTGGATTTGAACCTTGAGTGGACCTCTGAGGAGGGAGGTCCTAGGAGGAAAAAAAGAATAACCAGCATTTAGATATTGTTTCAAGACTTGCAAAGAACTTTACAAATATTAACTCATTTCATCCTGCCATCAAATGTGGGAGGTTGGTGCTATTATTATCCTTTTATGGATGGGGAAACTAAGGCAGAAAGAGGTTAAAGACTCGACAGCTCCAGGTCTCACAGCTAGTAAGTATCTGAGGCTATTTCTGTCTTCCTGGATCCAGATCAAGCTATCAATGCATATGGCACCCAGTGTATCAGAGGATTTCTTGGGGCACTGAGAGGCTAAGATCCTTGTGACTCACTTTACTATGCCTCCTCTTTTTTTGTCCATCTGTTCTCATAAATTCTCTTTGAGAAGTCCACTTGATGTGATGGTTTCCTCTGGTCCTCTTAACATCATGGTGTCCTGTGGGCTGTGCAGCTGTTTCCTTTACCATCATTGTGGGATGAAAGTTTTCTAGTGCTACACCATCTGGGTGAAGTCTTGGTACCATTTTTCCTAAGTCTTGAGCAATATGTGGCGATTCTCCTTCAGAAACTCTTCTCTCGAGGTTTTCAAGACATCATTCTCTCCTGGTTCTCCTCCTGCCTCTCTGACTGCTCCTTCTCTGTCTCCTTCGATGGATCCTCCTCTGGATCATGCAGGTATCCCTCAGGGTTCCGTCCTGGGTTCTCTTCTCTCCCTCTATACCTCTTCCCTTGGTGGTCTCATCTGCTCTCATAGATTTAATGACCGTCTCTATGCTGATGATTCTCAGACCTACTTATCTAACCTATCCTCTTTCCCAATCTCCAAACTGTCCATCATATATACATCTCAAGCTCCCCATGGCCAGTCATACTGGACTCATTATCCTTCTCCCCCAAGCCTTCCCCCTCCCAACATTCTCTTTACTGTTGAGAGCACCACCAGACTGCCAGGTCCCCAGGCTCACAACCTAGGAGTCATCCTGGACTCCTCACTGTTTCTTATTCTGTCATGTCCAAGTTGTTGCTGTGGCATGGCGACTTCACCTTTGCACCACCTCTCAAATATACCCCTTCTCTCCTCTGCCTCCTGTATTATTGCGATAGCTGCTGATGCGTCTGCCTGCCTCAATTCTCCCAGCTCCAACCCATTCTCCATTCAGCTGCCAAAGAGCTCTCCCTCAAGCACCGATGTGACCATATGTCACCCCTCCCCTCGTTCAATACCCTTCACCTCCAGGGTCAAATATGAAATCATTCTATCAGCCTTCAAAGCTCTTTAAATCCCGGCTCCCTTTTATGTTTCCAATCTCCCCATACCCTACTATCCCCATGCCATATTTCGTGGTCCAGTGACTCTGGTCTTGCTGTCTTCACACAGGACACTCTGTTTCCCATCTGCAGGCATTTTTCTTTGTTGTCCCCATACCTGGAATGCTCTCTCTTTACATCTCCTCCTCCTCCTCCTCCTCCTGGCTTCCTCGACTCCCTTCAGGTGCCAACAAAAATCCCACCTTCTACAAGAGTTCTTTCCTGATCTCTATGAATTCTGGCACCTTTCCTCGGCGAATTATCTCCAGTTTATCCTGTCCATAGTTTGTTCGGACAGAGTGATTTGCAGGTTGCCT
This sequence comes from Bettongia penicillata ogilbyi, assembly GCA_023548195.1. Lineage (NCBI taxonomy): Eukaryota > Metazoa > Chordata > Mammalia > Diprotodontia > Potoroidae > Bettongia > Bettongia penicillata. The sequence continues at coordinate 2,255,372 of JAJHZJ010000310.1, read as the reverse complement.
TTCTCATTAGTCTGTGAACTTCTTGACAGCAGGAATTTTTGCCTTCCTTTATATCACCAGTGATATAAAGACCCCTAGTCGGTGCTTAATAAATGCTCATTGACTCACTGACTGTCCAGCTGGCATCTCTCAATTGCCCTTTGGCTCACCAGACATTTGATCCTTTGGCACTTGGGCTGACCTATGATTCCTAGTTGCAGAGCATCCCTGGGAGACCGTTGGTGTAGATAATATTGGTGTGTGTTTTATTGAACAGGCTGGGGCATGTTTGAACCACTGTTCGATTTCCCAATAGGAATCCACTGCCCCTTTTCCTCCTGTTTCATTGTGGGTCCAGGTGCAGTCCCCATATGTGGATGGGCCAGGTGTCTATCCAATTCCTGTGTGTGTGTGCGTGTGCGCGCGCGCGCTCGTGTGTGTGTACACTAGATTTGGAACCAGAGAACCCTGAATTAGGAATCTTCTGTTCCCTGGCTGCGTAACCCTGGGTGAATAACTTCCACTCTCTGAACTTCAGGATCCTCACCTACAAAATGCATCTTGTAAAATAAGGGTGTTGGCAGAAATTCCACTGGTAGGCATTTATCCCAAGGAAGTCAGTGACAAAAACCAGGATGTTACCAAAGTCTTGGTGCAAATCTAATCTTTAATAATTTGCAAAATATAAATATTACAAACTTATGAAAAAACATCATTTGAAAGCTTAGTTATTTATATTCCTTTTACACATATTTGAGTTTTCTAAACTTGTGGTAACAAAATTATTTTTTAACTTTTAAAATAATTAAAAATTTGAATGTCATTACATGTTGCATGTGCAAAAATGATCAGATCTTTGGATCAGTAGAGAAGCTTTTCTTGATTAGCCACCTCAGGAACCCATTCTATCTCCATTAGATTTCTTTTAGTGTCTGCATGAAAACTTTATCCAGGTGCAGTAGATCCAGAAGGAATCAATGATGAGGTCACTGTGATGGTTCTTTAGATGACCTTAAGGCTAGAATTAGAAATGCAATCCTTTCAGTCACCAAACAGTAACAGATGAACATTTTTACAAAAGTCAAAAATAGACTAAAGAGACATCTAGTGCAAGACAATGGTTATGTTGAATTTAATCAAATACCCTTTCAAATGTTTTTTTTGTAATGTTGTAACATTTATACTTCTGAAGTTATTAACGGTTTCATCTGCACTAAGACTTTTGGGGCACCCTGCATTTTTAACCCCAGCCTTTTTGTAGCCGCAAGAGCTAGAAACAAGGGAGGTGCCCATCGATTGCGGAATGACTAAATCCACTGAGGTACATGAATGTGATTGAATAATCCTGTGCTGTAAGAAACAGGGAATGTGATGAAAACAGAGAAAAATAATTAGCTAGTAATTACTTAGCACTTTGAGATTTACAAAGCATTTTATGTACATGGTTTCATCCTCACAAAACACCCTAGGAGGGAGGTACAGCTGTGATCCTCATTTTATAAGTGAAGGAACTGAGGCAGACAAGAGATTAAATGACTTGTTAAGTGTCTGAGGTGGGATTTTAACTTAGGTCTTACTGACTTAATCTTGTTTGCCTCAGTTTCCTCATCTGTAAAATGAGCTAGGGCAGGAAATGGTGAACCACTCCAGTGTCTTTGCCAAGAAAACCCCAAATAGGGTCACAGAGAGTAGGACCTGACTGAAAAAACTGAATGAGAACAATTTACCAACCTCAAGACCAAGACTCTATCCCAAGGGTGGGGAACCTACAGTCTTGAGGCTACATATGGCCCTCTATGACCTTGAGTGAATTCAAATGAAGTCGATCAAAAGGTCACACTTCAGGACCTAGAGGGCCACATGTGACCTCAAGGCTGCAGGTTCCCCACCCCCTGCTCTATCCATTACAGTTCTTCTAAATATTGTTGTTCAATTGTGTCCAACTCTTCATGACTGTTGGCTCATACTGTCCATGGATTTTTCTCAACAAAGATACTAAGTGGTTTGCCATTTCTTTCTCTCCAAGTTTAAGGCAAACAGGGTTAAATGACTTGTCCAGGGTCACAGAGCTAGTGGATTTGAACTCAGGTCTTACTGACTCCAAGCCCAGAGCTCTACTCACTAAACTACCTAGCTCTTAAATAAACAGACTCAAAGAACCAGGAAAACAACATCTAGAATGTCTACAACAATGTAAATGGAAAGAACAAGAATGTCGAAGCAAAAAAAACTTCCAAATCATACAGCACCAAAGAAGAGCTGGGAGAAAATATGCCCTTTTTCTCTTCTTTGCATTGGTGGGGGACTGCTGGGGTGGAATACTATATACGATGTCAGACTTTTTAAGTATGTCGGTTCCTGTCACTTCTTGCTTCTTTGTTGTAAGGGATGACTCTCTGGGAGAAAAAGATTAGGATAACAAATAAGGTAACCCATGCCCCAAAGCCCATTAGTCTGGTGTTCCTTCCTTACTCCGTTTTTGCAGGTTCTTCCCACTTGCAGCTTGCTGCTTGCAGTACAAGATTAGGGTTAATTCCAATCAGTGCTAATACTTCCATGAGCGTCAGGGGGTCTGAGCATTCCAGAACCAGAGGGTCCACTTTTCTGTTGACACCCAAAATTTCCTTGGGATGTTTCAAACTTCCCTGGATGAATCCCAGGGGTAGTTATCACTCAAACCACCAAGTTCAAAGCCTATCATAAACATGACTAAGGTGAAAATGTATTTAAAAGGAATGATGTGTAGAACCTCTAAGATTGCATGCTGTCTTGGGGAGGGAGGGGGCAGGGAGGAGAAAAGGAAGGCGAGGGAGGGAGAAAGATAATATATGGAAGTGATTGTAGAAAACTGGAAACAGACATGATCAAAGTTCTACAAATCTACTTCTAGGAGTCTTTTTCCCCTTTAGCGACCTGAAGAGAGGTTTCCATTAACCGTCTTCTCTCTTGAAGCTGGAAGCTGGAGGAATCCAAAGGATCTCTCTTTTCTCTGGCTCTTGCCAACTCTGTTCTGCCCCTTATCAAGACTTGGGGGCATTGATCTCCCCTAGTGAAGAGAGAGGTTCATGCCAATAGGCTTTGGGGCTCAGACTAAAATAGTATAATAGCTAGTATTTAAACAGTGCTTTACAGTTTGCAAAATTCTTTACAAAATTATAAGGAAGAAAGGTAGAAACAAAAGATACTTATTTATAAAAAAATTCTTTTCAGTAATGAGGGGTATGAGTAGATGATCTCTAAGGTTCTAGTTCTAGATTCTGACACTAAAGAGTTGCATCTTTCTAGGAATCTCATAGAACCTTAAAGTTTGAGTAGGAGAATGACATCATGTTGGAGGAAGATTTTAAACTTGAGATTTACTCTGTTTTGTAATGAACAAAACACAACCCTACATTTTGCCTAGTGAAGGGCAAATGGGCCCAGGTCAGAAACTTAGCAGGTCATTGTTTCTATGCCTAACTGGGCCTATGAATAACTGCTGCACCTCCAACCTGGCTAAAATGGGAGATGTTGTTTAGTAATTTTCAGTTGCATCTGACATTCCTGTGCCTCCATTTGGGGTTTTCTTGACAGAAATGCTGGAGTAGTTTGCTATGTCCTTCTCCAGCTCATTTTACCGATGAGGAAACTAAGGCAAACAGTCATACAGTTAGTAAGTATTGGAGGTCAGATTTGAACTCAGGAAGATGAGTCTTCCTGACTCTAGGACCAGTGCTCTATCTACCATCATCTAACTGGAGAAAGAGAGGGATGTATTTAGTTAGAAAGATAATGAATTCTATTTTGAAGATGTTGATTTTAAGGTGCCTATTGGACATCAATTTCAAAATATCCAATGAACAGTTCGTGGTGTTGGAGAACATAGAGGGAAAAAAAACAGAAGGTCCAGGACTCAGCCTTGGGGGACCCCCATCAGAGTGGGCGTGGAGTGGCACCATAAAGATGTTATCATGGTGTTTTGTAAGGGTATGGGTCAACGGTCGTTGATGTCCCTTCAATCGCCCTTCACCCAACATGAAGAGTCTCTGCGATGTCTTGATTCCTCAGGATTTTCCTCTCAGATATTCTGAGTCTGTCCTTCAGTGTCTCTCAAATGGTGCATCCTCCAGCACTAATTTCCTCCCTGTGGTGTTTCCTTTTTTATGGTCTCCTTCAGGGTCATCTCCTCTTCCGCATTTAGAGCACAAGGGGATGCTGAGATGCTGGAGCTCGAATGGAGATTCTGCTGTTATTGGCAAGAAAATAGCATAATGGAGGAATGCTGACATTCCTGGTCCATTTTTGTCTGACTCTTGTTCCCTTTCCTCCAGCCTATTGTCCTCCTTCTGCAAAGATCTTTATAATAAATGGATTTCACCATGAAGCACCAGCATCTCCAATGTGCTTCTGAAGGCAGTGACAAAGGTACTAAAGTAGGCAAAGGAGGGAAAAGGGGTAGGTCTGGACCAAATATAGAGAGAGGAAATGGGAGGGGGAAAACACAGCTGTGTCCATATAAAGAATCAAGAAGCAACTGCTGGAAGAAGAGAAAGTCCCAGGAAAGAAATCTTGGATCTTATTAATGTAAACAAAAACAGATGATCTAGTGAACCATTAGCAGTTACTGACTTCCCTGCTTCCTTTCTCACCTGTGCACAATCTTTATGTAAGTTCTGTTGTTGGCGTTCAGTTGTGTCCAACTCTTAGTGACCCCTTAGTAGACCACAGCACGCCAATAATGTCCATGGGGTTTTCTTGGCAAAGATACTGGAGTGGTTTGCCTTTTCCTTCTCCAGTAGATTAAGGCAAATGGAGGTTAAGACACAGCTAGTGAGTGTCTGAGTTTGGATCTGAACTGCCACCTTAGATACTTACTCGGAATATGGCCCTGGGTAAGTCACATAACGTCCTTTTGCCTAGGATGCAGCTAGGTGGCTCATTGTAGGGCCTGGAGTCAGGAATCAGTCTTCCTGACTCAGGCACTTACTAGCTGTGTGACCCTGGGCAAATCACTTAACTTTGTTTGCCTCAGTTTCCTCATCTACAAAATGATCTAGAGAAAGAAATGACAAATCACTCCAGTATCTTTGCCAAGAAAACCTCAGTTGGGGCCACAAGGAGTCCAAACAACTCAACCAATATTCTCAGCGATGAGCATGGTACTTGGCATGTGGGTCTCGTTGGGCACCCTTAGTCCAACCTCTCTCCTTTAGGAGTTGGGTAGCCTCTTTCTTCACTGAACTTCTGGACTCATGCTTGCTCATTGATTAGAGTTCTTAAGACCTTCAACATTGTTCATTATGCAATTTGTTATTACAAACTGTGGTCCTGGTTCTGCTTGTTTCAGGATATTGTAATTGAAAAGATGGCCTTTATTTCCAGGGGAAGCCTGAGGTCTTCAGAAGAGCTCTGCAATTTCCTGAAGGCAATATAGCTGTTTCTCCTCCTCCTCTTCAACTCTGAGGCCCATCTCACCCAGTATCTGGCTGTGCTTTCTGCCCCCAACATACAGATTGATGGGTGCTATATGCTCTATATAGGAAAGAAGGAAAGGAAAAAAGAAAGAAAGGAAGGAAGGAAAGAAGGAAAAAAGAAAGAAAAGAGGGTCATTGAATAATTTAAAAAAATAACATATAGGAGAGAACACAAAGAAAACAAACAAAAAAAAATCACAGACAAGTCGGAGTCCTCTGATACTTATATATTCCTGGATAAATCACTGGACTTTTAGGGAAGCCAGGTGGCTGAGTAGATAGAACCCTGTGCCTGGAGTCAGGAAGACCTGAGTTCAAATTCTGTCTATGACCCTAGACAAGTCACTTGACTTCTGTTTACCCATTTCCTCAACTGTAAAATGGGGATTATAACAGTACCTATTTGGCAGAGTTGTTATGAGAATCAAATGAAATAGTATTTATAACATATTTTGTACATAGTAGGCTCCATGTAAATGCTAGCTGTTATTGTTATTTATTATAATCCTGCCCCAGACACTAACAAGCTGTGTGCCCTGGCCAAGTCACTTAACCTCTCTTCGTCTCAGTTTCATCATCCACAAAATGGGCATAAAAGTACCTACCTCCCAAGGTTGTTGTGACAATCAAAATAAAAATATACATATACATGGATACGCATTCACACACACATTCTCTCTCTCTTTCCATATATATATATATATATATATATACATATATATATAATAGCTAACATTTATATAGCACTTGTATGTATATATGTATGTATATTTGTAAACCTTAAAGTGCTATATAAATGTTAGCTATTATATACTTAAGAACAAAATTATGTTGCACATAATGTAAATTCTAAGTTTTACATATATTTATCTTCTTTGGGTTCTGCCATGGATACAAAAATACTTATTTTTGGTGTTAGTTAAGTTCAAAAAAAATTTTTTTAAAGAAACATGATTGGAAGAGATTGGAAGAGATTGACTGGTTGCCTTCAAAGGGCAAAGGATGCAGGTGGTTCGTTGGCCAGAATGCTCCCCTGGTATCCTAGTGGTGCCATGAGAAGCTGCAGAAGGCATCCAGCACCCAGGGTGGACCCTGGCTTCTTCCCCCCCCATACCTTTAGGGGAAAATTTTGACAAAAATTGTCCAGCATGAGTGAGCATGGGTGGGTTGAGACTGGCGTTTTAGGCAGGAATTCCCAAATGGATGAAATCACGGCATCAATAGTTTCACCTATAAATGCTCTCCAGATGACTTGTCTTTTATTTGGTTGCTACCAAGTTTTGGGCAATCGCTCTCATTTCTTCCTCTACTCTCATCTTCTCCTAGGACTTTGAACCAGTGCTGCTCGTTGGAGCCTGAGCTCACAATTTTGGGGCTGGAGCAAAAATCTCCCTTGGGGAGGCATCCTTAAATGAGTTTTAAAAATAAAATCTAATTTTAGGAAAGGCAATGTGATACAACTGAGAGAAGGATGAATTCAAAGCTGGAGAACTGAGTTCAAATCCTAGCGCTGCCTCTACTGGCCTTCTTTTTCAGTTGAACCTCTGTAGAAAATAGTGAAGGTCTGTGCTGATGTCCTTTCCTTGTTCTATTTCCCATTTTCCAGCATCAAGTTCTCATTTCAACAAGTCAGGTCAGACCTAATTTTTTTTTCTTTTTTAACAGCAAGGTGCAGAGAGAGACATGCATTTTTGGCCATGGCTGCTATATGGATCTGTTTTGCTTGACTGTGTTTCAAGGTTTCTCTCTCTCTCTCTCTCTCTCTCTCTCTCTCTCTCTCTCTCTCTGTCTCTCTTTCCTTGGTTAATTTGGCAGGGGTGGGATGGGGTAGTGGAGCAGTTAGTGAAGGAAGGAGGGGTCACTGAAAAGGGGACTTTTGTAACATCTTTTAAAAAAATGAACAGGAGAGAAAGGCAGGAAGTTCCAAAGGAACTGACAAGTGGGACAGTTTTGAAAGTAACATGTAGAATTTCTTATGTATTGTTTTAAAAAAGCCAGTGTTGTGAAATGGAGATTCATGGTTTCATATAGAATCCTCTTTTTGTGTTCTCCTGTATACAAACATGCTCTTTATTTTAGCATTTTAAGTCCAGAATAAATTCTTTTAAAAACTGGAGTCTTTCTCTTATTTTCTAATCTAAATAAGGGTATGTCTTCTAATTCACTGTTGATTTTAATATTTGCTTTTAACAAATCAAGTCACTTTCCTTGGTGGACCTCAGTTTTCTCATCTGTAAAATGGGAAAAGTAATAGCATTGACCTCCCATGGTTGTTGTGAAAATCAAATGGACTCATAATTATAAAGTGCTTAGCACAGGGCCTGGCATATAGTAGGTGCTTTAAAAATATTAGCTACTATTATCATGGATTCCTTGGGCAATCAGTATGGTGAAGTCTATGCACCCCTTCTCTGAATAATGTCTTCTGATGCCTAAAATTATATATACACACACATACACACACAGAGAGAAGATTCCATCTGGAGAGAGGCTCACCTGTGGCACCTGTGGTGAGGGCTATCCTTGAGTGCTCAGAGGGAGGCAGTATAGACTTCTCCAGCCTCTCTCCCCTGATGGAAAAGACTGTCCACCTATAGAATGGGTGGATGTGTCTTTGTATGGCTTTAAAGGAGGCAGCATAGACATGCCTAGCCCCTTCCCTCCATCCTTTTCCAAGGGAGACTTTCATTCTTCCAAGGAGAGGGAGCAGAAAGTTGGGGCCAAAAACCACTCTGTTGTCCTCAGAGAGAGGGCATGTGGGGTGAGAATTATATCTATCTGCTCCCTTAAATATTATTAGTCTACGGGACATGGTCAGGTTCAATCCAACCTCTGATCACTTTATCACTGTTATTGGGGGGAAGGAGGACCCCAAGCTCTATATCCAAAGCTTGGCCACTTTTTCATCAAATACCAGTTCCACAATGAGCACACATAGCTAAGAGCAAAAAAACCCATTGATCAAGATCACAGAAAAATGGAAATCAGAAGTCTACACAGGAAAATATAGACCAGAGAAAACAAAATGAAAGAGCTCTCCCTCTCCTAATGAAATAACTCAGCTCAACTAAGAGAACTGGTCTTTTATTTCATTCAAGGGAAAATTCCCCGAAGTCTTTAGTCTAGTGGGTGGGAAGAGAGACATGACGGATGGTGCTGGCTCCTCTCCCCAGAATCTTTCTTCAGCAACCTAAAGACTACAGAGGGTGCTGAAGAAGACCTGAAGCTTGAGGAATCCCCAAAGGGGACTGGAGAAAGCTTGGGCTCTCCTGCTCTGCCAACTCTACTTGGCTCCTGCCACTATCCATCAGGACATTTATCGCCCTCCATCAGGGTAGAGTCTCGTACCAATAGACTTTGGGGCAAGGGTTACACATAGTATCAGGGCAGCTAGGTGGTGCAGTGGATAGAGCATCAGTGCAGGAATCAGGAGGACCTGAGTTCACATCTCACCTCAGACACTTGACACTCACTAGCTGTGTGACCTTGGTCAGGTCACTTAACCTCAATTGCCTCATCCTGGGTTATCTCCAATCATCTTGATGAATATCTGGTCACTGGATTCAGATGGCTCTGGAGGAGAAGTGAGGCTGGTGACCTGCACAGCTCTCCCTCACTCAAAACAAACTCAAGTGCAAGTCATGTCATCGTTTCTCTGATAGCATAGTCTTCCTTGGCAACGAAGGACAAACACACACACACATAGTATCACAAAGGAAATAATTATGAGATGAAGTTCTAAAAATATTTTAAAAACTCAAGTTCAGAGACACTAAGTTCTGAACTTGTGTTTTAACCAGAGACATAACTGCACACAGATAGCTGATTGGGAAACGCCTCCCCTAGCAGCAATTTTTTCTGCTAAGTATCAGTCAATTTCATTCTTTTTGGTTCTGTGAGTTGCTTACCAAGGCTAAGGGACTTCTGATTCTTTTAAAAAATTATTCATAATGTATAGACCTGAGGTTTCTGTGCGGTCTGCAACATTTTTTTTTAGCTTTATCATGATAGATTTAACAATGAGAAAATGAGGAAATGCCATCTTCCAATGCAGATGGTTAACTTTTCTGCAACTTTCACATGTCTCTCAAACTTTAACTGTGTTCTTCCTCCTCACTAGCACTGGTATCTTTGGGGTGAAGGGTGGGGATGGGAAGTAGGTGCACATCATTATCCCCATTTTACAGATGAGGCCACTTAAGAGTCATCTGAAGCAAGATTTGAACTCAAAATACAGCCCTCTATCTGTCATACCACATAATTGCCTCTAATATAGAGTTATACTTAAGAGAACTTCATGTTTTCATATATATATACATGTATATTAGATATAATATATATACATATATGTATACACACATATATACATATATGTATACACACACATATACATATATGTATACACACACACACACACACACACACACATATATATATATATATAACTATTTAGGCTGGGGAGAGACAGCCTGGAGTAATGGATAGAGTGTCCTCCTGAGTCAGGAAGACCTCTCCTGCCTTGGATACTTAAGTACCCATGTGATTCTGGATACATCACTTAATATATTAGTACAACAGGTAACTCTTCAGGAGTAAATGTAAAAAATTGCATAACTGTTACTAGTCTGCTTTGGTAGAGGGAATCTCCTCACAAGACAGCTCCCTCCATGGATGAAATCACAGGTTCAAACTAAAAAAATTAAATTGACTGGTTTCTATGTGGCCCAAAATAAACAGCTAGTTTAGAGCGCCATCTTGTGGCTCACTCAGTTATTGTGCTCAATGAATACACAAGCGTTTATTTATGTGGACAGCTGGGAGGCTTAGTGGATAGGGTTCCAGAGGAAGACTCCTCTTCCTGAATTCAAATCTGGTATTAGACACCTCCTAGCTGTGTGACCCTGGGCAAGTCACTTAGCCCTTTTCGCCTCAGTTTCCTCATCTGTCAAATGAGTTGGAGAAGGAAATGGAAAACCCCTCCCGTATCTCTGCCAAGAAAATCCCAAATAGCGTCATAAAGAGCTGGATGCACCTGAAAAATAAGCTTATTTAAGTGTTTACTATGTGTTGGGCACTGAAGGAAAAATAGGATCTGCCCTCAAGGAGCTTATATTCTATTAGGGAGGAAGTTCATTCAAATACACACATAGTGTGTGTGTGTGTGTGTGTGTGTGTGTGTGTATGTATGTGTATGTGTGCTTGTGTGTGTCTGTATCTATGTGTGTGTGTGTTTGCTGGATTCTGACCTAGGTCATAGGAGGCGTTAATCTGCTACATCTTGTTGGCACCAGCTGTTGACATGTTATCTCCACCATTAGACTGGGAGCTCTTTGAGGACAGGGACGACCTTTTTTGCTTTTATTTGTATCCCCAGCACTTGGCACAGTGCCTGGCTCATAGTAGGCACTTACTAACTGTTCATTGGTTGACAACTAAATACCACTAACCTCCCCACTCCCAAGGGGTTATCACAGTAATAACAATGCTTTGTGTCCCAGAATGGACTGAGTGTGCAGTCAGAGGTGCTTCCTTCCTGTGCCAAGGACCCATCAAAGGAAAAACTGGGCTTTGTCTGCCATCTAGTGGTCAGCAGGGAGAATCAACTATGTTATGAGGTGAGGTGTCCACATCACTCGCTGAATGATGGAATTACTGAGCTAAATTTAAGAATGATGATAATGGTGATGATGTGATGGCGGTGATAGTAGTGGTGATGGTGATGGTGGTGATGGTGATGGTGGTGATGGTGATAGTGGTGATGGTGATGGAGATGGTGATGATGGCGGTGATGGTGATGGCGGTGATGGTGATGGTGATGATGGTGGTGATGGTGATGGTGGTGATGGTGATGGAGATGGTGATGGTAATGATGGTGATGGTGGTGATGGTGGTGATGGTGGTGATGGTGGTGATGGTGATGGTGATGATGGTGGTGATGGTGGTGGTGGTGATGGTGATGGTGATAGTGGTGATGGAGATGGAGATGGTGATGGTGATGATGGTGATGGTGGTGATGGTGATGGTGATGATGGTGATAGTGGTGATGGAGATGGTGATGGTAATGATGGTGATGGTGGTGATGGTGATGGTGATGATGGTGATGGTGATGATGGTGGTGATGGTGATGGTGATGGTGGTGATGGTGATGATGGCGGTGATGGTGGTGGTGGTGATGGTGATGGTGGTGATGGAGATGGAGATGGTGATGGTGATGATGGTGATGGTGGTGATGGTGATGGTGGTGATGGTGATGGTGGTGATGGTGATGGTGGTGATGGTGATGATGGTGATGGAGGTGATGGTGATGGTGGTGATGGTGATGGTGGTGATGGTGATGATGGTGATGGTGATGACGGTGATGGTGGTGATGGTGATGATGGTGATGATGGTGATGGTGGTGATGGTGGTGATGGTAATGATGGTGATGATGGTGATGGTGATGATGGTGATGGTGATGGTGGTGGTGGTGATGGTGATGGTGGTGATGGAGATGGAGATGGTGATGGTGATGATGGTGGTGGTGGTGATGGTGATGGTGGTGATGGAGATGGAGATGGTGATGGTGATGGTGGTGATGGTGATAATGGTGATGGTGGTGATGGCGGTGATGGCGGTGATGGTAATGATGGTGATGATGGTGATGGTGATGATGGTGATGGTGATGATGGTGATGGTGGTGATGGTGATGATGGTGATGGTGATGGTGGTGATGATGGTGATGGTGATGGTGGTGATGGTGATGGTGGTGATGGCGGTGATAATGGTGATGGTGATGGTGGTGATGGTGATGGTGGTGATGGTGATGGTGATGGTGGTGATGGTGATGGTGGTGACGGTGATGGTGGTGATGGTGATGGTGGTGATGGTGATGGTGGTGATGGTGGTGATGGTGATGATGGTGATGGTGATGATGGTGATGGTGATGACGGTGATGATGGTGATGGTGGTGATGGTGATGGTGGTGATGGTGATGGTGGTGACGGTGATGGTGATGGTGGTGATGGTGATGACGGTGATGGTGATGGTGGTGACGGTGATGGTGGTGATGGTGATGGCCAATATTTACATAGTTTTTAAGTTCTCTGAATATTATTTCACTTTAGTTCTCCTATATTATTCACTTTGTCTCTGCAACAGCCCATAGGCTTTATCATCTTTATGTTGGAAAGACCAGCATAAACAGATGAAAGATAATGTTGTTGTTCAGTTAGGTCTGACTCTTCTGGTTTTTTTTGGCAGAGATACTGGAGGAGTTTGCTGTTTCCTTCTCAAGCTCATTTACAGATGAAGAAACTGAGGCAAACAGGGTTAAATGACTTGCCTAGAGTCACCCAGCTAGGGAGTGTCTGAGGTCAAATTTGAACTCAGGCTTTCTTAGTGAGGGAAGCTCACTGAGTGGGCCCACTTTGGGGTGAAGGGGACCTCTAGGAGCTGCTCAACAGGAGACATTAGAGCAAGGCTGATGTCGACTGATCCAGGTGCTGAGATGTCTCTACTGAAGTGGGGGAGCTGAGGATTGTAGATCCCAAGGGGGAAAGGACCCCCCCACTTCAGGCCATCTAGTACAGTGACCTCCAAAGTTTTAGCCCAGGGAGTCCGGAGCCTCTGTGGCAGGGGCATGTGATCAGTTCACAGTAGCATCCTGCCCTGGCTGAGCTTGTCTATCTGTGGCAGGCTCATCTCCAAGATAGTCACCCTCCTCTTTATCCCTCTGCCAGATGTGTAGCCTCTTAGGGCAGTTATAATCTCAACAGATCTGTACTCACAGCCTTCATAGGTGCCACTGGGAACAGACAGTCCTCATTTTCTGTCTCCCAAGTCACCTCATGGCACATCAGCCACCCCTTGGAAGGGGCTGGGGGTGATTCTGGGCCTAAGGCAATGACAGGTGAATTAGAATGTTCCCTCTTCTCTCTCTCCCCCTTTTATTTTGAGTGGGAAGCACAGGATGAGCAGACTTGGATAGACTGTGATCTGGATTACAGATACTATTCCAATTAATTAAGGCAGAGCAGTGGAGAAATTGCCAGACTAGCAGCCAGGAAAGCCTGAGTTTGAATCCTGCCTCCATTGTTTCCTTTTTAATAATATTTTCCCCCAATTACACGTAAAAATTTTTTTTAACATTTTTTTCTTAAAGTTACTTACTTACTATCTTGCCCTTCCTTCCCCTCTCACTGAGGTAGTAAGTTATCTGACATAGGTTATACATGTGAAATCATATAAAACATTTTCATATCAGTCATAATAAACTGGAAGAAAGAAAGAGGGAAGGAAGGAAGGAAAGACAAAAAAACCCAGTCTGTCTTGCATTCAGATTCCATCAGTATTTTCTCTGGCAAGAATCCTGTGGGTTTTTTTTTTTTTTATGATCGCTTTATTGATGAGAATAGCTAAGTCATTCGCAGTTGAACGTTGTATAATGTTGCTGTTAATGTGTACAATGTTTTCCTGGTTCTGCTTATTTCACTTTGAATCAGTTCGTATAAGTCTTTCTAGGCTTTTCTGAAACTTGCCTGCTGATCATTTCTTGTAGCACAATAATATTCCTTCACAATCATGTACCACTTGTTCATCCATTCTCAACTGATGGGCATCCCATCAGTTTCCAAATTTTAACCACCACAAAATGAGCTGCTGTAAATATTTTTGTACAAACAGGTTCTTTACCCTTTTCTTTTGGATCTCTTTGGGATACAGACCTAGTATATCTGGGTCAAAGGGTATGTATAGTTATATAGCCCTTTAGGCGTAGTTCCAAATTGCTCTCCAGAATAGTTGTCTCAGTTCACGATTTCACCAGCAGTGCATTAGTGTCCCAATTTTCCCACATCCCCTCCAACATTTATAATTTTCCTTTTCTGTCATATTAGCCAATCTGATTGTATAATGTGGTAGCTCAGGGTTGTTTTAACTTCTCTAATCAATAGGTATTTAGAGCATTTTTCATTTGACTGTAGATGTCTTTGATTTCTTTGAAAATTGTCTGCTCATTACCTTTGATCATTTATCAGTTGGGGAATGACTTGTACTCTTATAAATTTGATTTATTTCTCGTTACATTTGAGCAATGAGGTCTTTATCAGAGATACTTGCTGTAAATTCTCTGCTCTCCCACCCCTGTTTTTCTGCTTTAATTTCATTTTGGTTGTGTTGGTTTTGTTTGTTCAAAACTTTTGAATTTAGTATAATAAAAATTATTCATTTTATATATTGTAATGCTCTCTATCTCTTGTTTGGCCATAAATTCTTCCTTTATCCATAGATCTGTTAGGTAAAGTATTCCATGCTCTCCTAATTTGTTTATGGTATCACCATTTATCTCTAAATCATGACCTTATGGTGTGAGATGTTGGCCAAACCAAATTTCTACCATACTGTTTTCCTGTTTTTTCAATAACTTTTGTCAAAAAACTAGTTTTTGTCCCAAAAGTTTGGACTGGGGATGGGGAACCTGCAGCCTCAACGCCCCATGTGGCCTTCTAAGTCCTTGGGTGCAACCTTTTGGCTGAGTACAAGTTTTACAGAACAAATATTTTATTAAGGGGATCTGTTGTATGAAGTCTGGATTCAATCAAAGGACAGCACTTGAGGACCTAGAGGGCCACATGTGACCTTGAGACCTCCAGTTCCTCACCCGTGACTTGGATCTTTGGGCTTATCAAATACTAGGTTATTGTGATCATTTACTCTTGTCTTGTGTACCCAATCTGTTCCACTGATCCATCATGCTATTTCTTAGCTGGTACCAGATTCTTTTGAGGATTATTGTTTTGTAATAGTTTGAGATCTGATAAGACTGGGCCACCTTCTGTCATGTTTCTTTTTTTTTTTCCATTGATTCCCTTGACATTCTTGAATTTTTGCTCTTCCAGATGAATTTTGTTACAATTTTTTCTAGTTCTATAAAATAATTTTTTTGGTAGTTTGATTGTATGGTACTCAATGAGTAGAATAGCTTAGGCAGAATTGTCATTTTTTTTACACTGGCTTGGTCTACTCATGAGCAATTAATATTTTTCCAATTGTTAAGGTCTCACTTTGTGTCAAAAGTGTTTTGTACTGTGCTCATATAGTTCCTAGGTTTGTCTTGGCAAGTAGACCTTTGAGTATTTTACTGCCTCCATTCTTAATAGTTGTGTGACCCTGGGAAAGTCATTTCACCCTGTTTGCCTCAGCTTTCTCATTTGTAAAATGACCTGGAGAAGGAAATGGCAAACCTTTCCACTATCTTTGCCAAGAGAACCCCAAATGGGGTCAGGAAGTCAGACACAATTGAAATGATTGAACAAGTAAAAGTTTTAAAACACTGAAATGGTGGAAGATCATTTATTGCTGTGGGAGGTGTGTGACCTGCATCTCCTCGATTACTCCTTTCCTACCAGTTAGGCCAGTTTTTCTGGGAAATACAACAAAACAGTCTCCAGGACTTGATTGGCTCCCAATTTCCTGGTAGCCTCTGGTCATAAAGACATGACTTCCTAGTCACCTAAGGGCATATAAAGGAGAACCAAAGTGGAGTCTAGGCCCTTCAGACTTGGCTGAAGTCCTAAGACCATTTGAATCACCGCCTCCCCATCCTGCTGACCAGACCTATTTTTCTTGTGGAGACAAGGGCTGGGTGTGTCTACCCAGCTTAAGTTCTGGAGTATGCTTCCTGGATATTGCCTTTTGTTAATTGTAGAATGACCTATGAAGGTTTTCTTTCATTCCATCATTGAAACTGAGCTAACCGGAAGGCCAGCCTGAGTCAGGCCTGCCTGTAACACAGACCTGGGGAATTTTTCCTCTCAGTGTTTTGAGTTTGTGGCTCATTCTTCAGTTTTGAAGAGGACTAAAGACAACCCAGGTTGATGTCTTGACTTGTGAGCGAATTGGATTTAAGAGGTAGAGCGGTACAAAGTCCTCAGCCTCAGTCTCTCTTCCAAGTCCAGTGACAAGACAAAATTCAGGATGACTGGCAATAGCCCAGGATGTAATAGATGACCTTGGCACCAAGGTCTAAGCATACCACAGCACCTGCTTTAGCCACCTTCATGGCTGATAGAACAAATTGCTCTTATCTGCCCATTCTGCCAAGGGAAGTCTTCACGTGCTTGGGGTGGATATGCCCCAACCTCACCTTTGAGTTTGAGGACCACTGGTTACCCTCAACCTGGTTTAGCCCATTTGCCCAGAAAGTTGAGGTCTCTGCGAATGCTAAAGCTTCTTAGAGCCACATGTGAGAATCGATGCCAGGTGGACACTAAAGTTGGATGAATAGCTCTTTGAAAAGGTCTCAGCAACCCTCGCACCAAAGGTGCTAGTTTTCCTTGAACACCCCAGTGAAAAGATGGTGGCTGGTGAAGTTCTGTGAAATTCTCTGTTACACTCATGGCTGAGAGGCGGGGTGATGCTGTAGAAGGAACACTGGGTTTGGAGTCAGAGAATCTAACTCAACTCTGCCATATGCAATCTGGGCCACCGTGGACAAGGAAGTCAGAGGGCAGCTGCTGCTCCAGCTGGATCCCCCAAAATTATAGCTTCAAAGTCCCCACGAGGGAGACTTTCCCATGAACAAGTGGGCCCTAAACACAATCAGCTCTAAGAAATGGCATTTCTTAAAATGGGATCACAAGAATGGTAGCAACCTTGCACTGATTCCACTTGGTTTAAAGATTTTCCTGGGTGGGTGTCTCCCTGGGATCCCAACTCCTCTCTGTATCTGTGGTTCCAAGGAGCCTCTGTTTCTGGCTGGAAGTCTCTCTTGTTTTTATGTATTAAAAGAAAACAATTAGCAGGATATAAACCAGAATGCAAGAGCAGGTAATTTGATTTCCAATTGGAGGTAAGATTAGGGAGTTTCCAAGTTGGGAGGTGGGGGCAGGGGGTGGGGTGACTAGGTGCATTTCCCTGAATTCAAAAGATGTTTTACTTTCTCCCAGTGTCAAAGGAACAAGGAAATAGTAACTAATTAACCAACATGGGATCAGTTTTCAGATAAGACATAAGGGTTGCTGGAGGTTGCATAATTTTGAGAAAACCCCTTGCATTAGTCTTATGGGTCTGACCCCGTTTCTGGTCAGCATAACCTACATCCTTAGTTAAGGGTCTCTAAGCAGCAGATAGAGGGGGTCCAGCTTTCCAGCCACACAGGAATGGGTTCAAACAATGCAACAAAAATTTCTCTCAATTCCCCCAACTGAATAAAGCTTTAGCACACGGCAGAAATTGGACTAGACCCATAACGGAATAGAAAGGGAACTGAGCTAGCTTCACAATGGAGTCACAAGACAGAATCAATGTGGTTCACAAAATTCTCTCAATTCCCTTAAAGGCAGAGGTAATAAAGTTATGCCCAACCAGGTCACTGTCTCTTCATTGACTCTCACTTTATGACCAAGTGAACTTTCTTTTGCTAACTGTAAGATGGTCTATGACTATCTTATTTCATTCCATACTCAAACCTGAACCAAGGGTCAAGCCTATGAAAAGGTTTTACCAGTAGGCCAGGGAAGGGATGAAAGGGAAAATAATGATTAAAAAAAAATAATTGGCTGGGTCATGTATTGAGTGAGTGAAATAGGAGATGGACTGCCTGACGGCTCTACTGGAATCTGTGAAATGTTAATGGATCTACAAAAGTCTTCCTGCAACACATCCTTGAGTTACTTCAGGAGAAAGAGACAGCAACATTTCTATGGTCTATGCCAAAGAGGCAGAGAAATTAAATAAGAGTCTCCAACAAAATGAGATGATGCACAATCAAGCCCCACTTCTCCATGTTTTAAGAAAATCCAAAGAAACTTATAGAAAGAGAAATAATGTTGACAGAAAAGACAAAACGTAAGATGTGGGTGTTAGCCTGCACAAGCAAAAACTTGACTCAGATAACTAGAAAATCATTTTTACACAAATAGTAAGGACTCCCATGAACTCAAAGGATTTGGATCTGGAAGAGATCTTAGAGGCCATTGGACCCAATCACTTCATTTTACAAATGAGAAAACTGAGGCTGAAGGAGATTAAGTGACTTACCCAGGGTCATACAGTAGTCAGCATCCCAAGTGGGATTCAAAAGCAGGTTTTCCAGAGTGCAACTCCATTCCCTGTGATACTTAGCTACCACACAGTATAACACTTTTTATTTTACAACATGCTTCTCTGCTTCTCCCCTCCCCCTAACCCCTACCCCATAAAGATTTAGGAAGAGGATTTGGAGGGATATGTAGTTTGAGCTGAATCAATAAAGGCAAAATAAATTCACCTGGATTAATCTAGGGATTCATTAAGACAAGAGTAGGATTTTGCTTGATCTCACCATGATAGCTACACTCCTGACAGCCGCCACACATATCCCCAGTTTACTTAGCATCACTTTAGGTATCCAAGGCTGATCTTCATCCTGACTGTTTCCTGCTTTCACGGCAATGTCCTCTTTCCAGGCACTCAAGAAAAATCCAGTTTGGAGTCTAAACCATTGGATTGTGAGGTCCTTCAGGGCAGGGACTGTGGTTTGCCTCTTCTAATATCCCCAGGGCATAGCACAGTGCCTGGCATTTAATAGGTGCCTAATCAATATTAATGACTGACTGAGCCCTGTAATCTCATCAGTTTGACTTGGAGGGTGGGGTTGGGAGGGAGAAGAATCAGGTCAATCTCTCACTATCATTACATAGCATGGATTTATGTTAGGTAGGTGGCCCAGTGAGCCTTGGAGTCAGTAGGACATGCTCAAATCTGTCCTCGGACACTCTTATTATCTGTGTGACCCTGGACAAGTCACTTCACCTTCTTTACCTCAGTTACTTATCTGTAGAATGAGCTGGAGAAGGAAATGGAAAAAACCATTCTAGTATCTCCACCAAGAAAACTCCAAATGGGGTCACCAAGAGCAGAATACAATAGCAAGGATTTATGGGGTAAAATGTTAATGGCATTTATGTTAATGGGAGTTAAAGATCTTACTCACCCATTAACAGACCTCAGGTGGTGCCCATTTGCTTAAGAGAGCTTGCTTAGGGCAAGGCTTGCTTCTAGGAAAGCTTCCACACCTCTTGGCACTAAGTTGATTAGGCACTGAGTCACAAGGGTTGTGATGCCTTCTGACTCTGAGAAGTGTATGATACTCTGAGTTGGCATTTTGCTTTGGGGCTCACTCTTTGGAAGACGGTTTGTGTGTCAGATGAGACTTTGGGTAGCCCTTAAGGAGGCTTTGAAAACCTAGATGTTGGTGCTTTTCTCTCTGGTAAGTATGTATGTAATGGTCAGACAGTTGGATCTGTCTGTGATGTACATATTGCTTATGGTCAGATGGTTGGAAGCTCTTTCTGTGGGTCATTTCTCTGCATGTATTTTCTCTGTTGGTATATGTAATTAAAGAAGATTGACCCCTTCAAAAGTCACTTTTAGAAAAGCAGAGCAAAGAACCTGTACTAGCAGGTCATCCTGGGCATGCTAGGGTGCTTGCTGTCACATGGGGCAGCTAGGTGGTGCTGCAGTGCACGTAGCACTGGGTCTGGAGTCTGGAAGACCTGAATTCAAATATGACCTCAGGCACACTTACTAGCTGTTCAACCTCAGGCAAGTCACTTCAACACGTTTTCCAGTTCCTCATCTATAAAATGAGCTGGAGAAGGAAATGACAAACCACTCCAACTATACAAAGTCTGCTGCTTGACTAGTTCTTATGTTTAATATGATCATTTTGAACTCTAGGATGATCCAATTTGTATATTTCTTTATTAATTAGGTTTGCAAAGAATTTTATATTATCTCAGGGAAGTAGAGATTATTCATTAATAACTTATTAAATGATAATAATTGCCATTTTACAGATGAGGATTTTCTGAGGCAGATCATAGTAAAGTCAGCTAGTGTCTGAGGTTGAATTTGAACTTAGGTCTTTCTGACTTCAGGGTCACTACTTCATCCACTATACCACCCAGCTCTAGATGTGAGATCTAGACCTGACCTCAAGTATAGCCTGTATCAAATTGCTTCCCTTCTCACTAAGGGGGAGGGAGGGAGAGAATTTGGAACTCAAAAATATTTTTTAAATGAATGTTAAAAATTCTTTTTACATGTAATTGGGAAAAATAAAATGTTAAATCAAAATAGATCTGATC
Source organism: Bettongia penicillata ogilbyi (assembly GCA_023548195.1). NCBI lineage: Eukaryota > Metazoa > Chordata > Mammalia > Diprotodontia > Potoroidae > Bettongia > Bettongia penicillata. The sequence goes on along the minus strand of JAJHZJ010000310.1, from coordinate 2,234,833 downwards.
TCAGAGGTCAGTTAATCCAACACTCTCATGTGACAGATGAAGAAACTGAGGCCCAGAGAGGCAAAGGGACCCACTCAAGGCCCTCAAGGTAGCGAGTAGACTTGACTTGGGTCCTTATAAGTCAAAGTTTCCTGTGGGAATTTTGGAGTTCTTCCTCAGGACTTCCTCCTTCTTTACTCATCTTGGCCTCTGGTCCTGCTTAGCTGTCTGGGCACCACCAGCTGACCCTGATCCCGCCTGACCCTTCCCTCTCCCCAGTCGAGGTGATCTCTTTTCCCAGTGGGGGTGCATTCTCCCAAATTTCTTCCACAAATTAGGAAAATCCACTGGTGGAAGATGATCTCAGACTCAGTGGCCGTAATGTTTTCAAGCCTGAGCCCATGCCTGATTCTCTCCTCACCTAAGAGCCCCTTCCCTTTCCCTGCCCCGGACGCTTCCTCCCTGGCAGCTTTGCTCTCCCAGACCCTATTCCCACCCCTTGTGGTCTTTAGAGCTACTCCAGTCCAGAGGCTGCCTGTGGCAATAGATCTGTGGTAATGGAGTTGGGGGAAGCATGGGTGGGCTGTTGGCAGGTGCATTGAGTGGAGTCGAACCACCTCTGCCATCTTTCTACTCCTGCTCCCCAATGGGCATATTCCCTATCTAGCCCTTGGAATTCTGGGGTTTGGCATGGGGTGGGGTTGAGTGGACACCATGAGATGTTTGCAGGACAAGGGCTTGGGTACAGTTGGATGAAAGCCCCTAACCGGCCTTCATTTGCAGTAGGTATTCCTGACTCTGTCACCCTCCAGGAAGCTTAGACTGAGGAGCAAAATCCTGGGCTTCCATGCTCCTTTTCACTTGAAGAGGCTACCTCTGGGGAAGTGGGGGAGGGAAGGGGCAGAGGATGGCAGGGAGGGAAAGACAAAGAGAAACAGAGAGCCTTTCTGCCTTTCACATCCCAGGGAACAGTTATTTTTGTTCTCAGATAGGCATTATTGGCATAGCTTGTACCAAAGATGATGAAAGCTGAAGCTACAGGTTCCCCATCTAGTAGGAACATGCATGAGTCTAGTTAGGGAGAAGTTTGTGGTTAAGAGTGAGGGAAGACAAGGAAATAATAATCAAATTTCTTCTGTATTTCTCCCTTCCAAGATTATTAGTGAACTCTTGGCTCAAGGAGGAGCCCTCCTCCTGCCTTCCTCTTCCTCATCTGATGGGACTGGGGTAAAGTGATCCTGGAACCCTGTTTCTAACAGAAGTAATGTGCTGGGGGACTGAATCTTCTCAGCTCTGAAAATCTGAGCCTAGAGTTGGTGCTGCCTTGATTAGTGAGATCCTTCCATGGCCCACCATATTGACTGAATCTAGCCATGCTTCACATTCTACCCATGACTAAGTCATTTAGAACTAAAATCAAGTCAATCCTGGCATTACTGGAAAGGGCTTGTCAATGCTCTACTCACCTTCCTTGGGACCTTCCAATTCAAGATAGCTCATAACCTTCTTGGGTTGTCTCCCCCATTAGACTATCAACACTTGGAGGGAAAGGGATTATTCTGCTTTTGCATTTGTTATCCCCAGCTAAGAACTTGGACAGTTCTTAGCACACAGCAAGTACCTGATAAATGTTTTTACAAAATTTATCTACTCATTCATTCTCTAGCATAGGTATTTTTCTCTAACAATCTCTTCTAAGAAGCCTAAAATTCCCTCCATGAGTAATACATTGATTTGGTGACTGAAGGTTTTCCCATTGTCCAAAATCCTCCTTCCTGATATGCTCCCCCACCATTTTAAAGCCTCTCTCTAAACACCATTATCTTCCCCATCACCCCCTTCTCAACCTCCGTGTTCTCTTGGGTTCTTCAGTCTCACTGAACATCTGTATCCCCCAACTGGTGCCAACTCTTGTTCCTCCTGCCTCTACATCTCTCCCACCTGCTCTGTGGTGTTTTCTAATCCCCCTTCCTTTTCTCTCCTTTCCAATCCCCTCTAACCCTTATAACCTCTCCTGTAGACTAACAGTGGCCTCCCAAGCAGTCTTCTGGTCTTAAATAGCTCCAGTCCATGCTAGCCACAGCTACCAAAACGACTTTTTCTGAAGTTCAGGTCTGAAAATGAAACAGCCATTAAATCCCAGCTGATACTAGTTGGTAAATCAACTAGCATTTATTATATGCCTAATACATTTTTTTACAATTTAAATTATGTAAATTAATTTCAAATTTATTTTTAAATTAATAAAATTAAGTGCCAGGTACTGGAGCTAGGTAGCACAAGTTTAATGTGGAGTTCTGCACTGTATAAATTGGCGGTGGTGGGAGCGGGGAGGGAGGTGTTCCCAAAGGGAAGGTAAGTAGGACTGGGACGGGATTCCTGCAGAAGGTAGGGTTTTAGCCGAGGCTGGGAGGAAGCCTGGGGGCAGGATTGGGGGGGTTAGCCAACGACTAAGGTTAGCACACACGGAGGCAGGGGAATTCCTGGGCAAGGAAGCGCCCTCTCTGCCACTTAGGGGTCCTGCATCTGGAGGGGGGGTGTCCCTGACTGCAGCCCAGCCCCCCGGCCCGTCCAGCCGCTCCCAGGGGAAGCCTCGGGGGTCCAGTCCAGGCCCGCCAGGCCTGACAGCCCACAGTCCCGGGACGTCAGAGGTCTGGGCGGGGCCCCGAGCGCAGGGGAAGGCCGCCGTCCTGGGGGCCCCCGCGGCTGTGGCTCCGAGGCCAGAGCGCGAGCCTCTAGCGAGGGAGCGGGCCCAGCAAGGCCCAGCGCCAGCCTCCAGGAGCGCAGGGAAGCGCCGCGCTCGGCCGAAAGCAACTAGCCCCAAGGCCGCTCCGGAGCAGACGCCTCCTCCTGGGAGACGCCCACTTCCGGCTCCCCAGCCAATCAAAAAGGGCCTCTAGTAGCTTAGGGGTTGGACCGGAAGCGGCTTCCGAGGAGCGATGCGCATGCTCCCCCGCCCGTCCTCTGGCCCGGCGGAAGTGGTGTCACTGAGTAAAAAACGGTGGCCTTCGGTGCCTGCGTCAGAGCGGCATCGGTTGCGGCACCTTCCTGGCCGGGCGGATGGACGGACCCCCTGCGGCCTTGGGCAGCGGCGACGGCAGCGCAGAGGGTAATGAGCCTTCCTTAACGCTGTGTCTGTGTTTGACGCCGAACCGTCGGGCCGGGCCGAGGTCGGGGGTGGGGAGGACTTCCATCCGGGTCCTCGGGATGGCCGCGGGCGCCGTCGTCGGAGGCACCTCCTGGACCGGGGGCGGTGGATGGAGGCGCCTCCCGGGCCGGGCGCTGGCATCTCCGGGGCTGCGGCTTGGTGGCGGCGGCGGCCCGTCCGTAGGGAGGCCGGGAGGGTGGCGCAGTGAGGGCCTGGGCTCGGCCTCAGCCGGGCTCCCCCGGCCTGTCCTGCGGGGTGGGGGTGGGGCCTTTGTCCGAGCGCACGTGGGGGCGAGCCCGGGGCCCAGGGCCGGGTCAGACACCCCGCCGGGCGGGGGGCGGTGCGCATGCTGTCAGAACACTGGATGCGGGAGATCGCTGGTGGTCTTTGTGTGAGGGCACTGTGCCATCCTGGGAACCGCGGGATGTCAGCGCGCAGTTTGGCCAGCAGGGCAGCCCCGAGCTGTGCGGATGAGTTGGAACCCCTGGCTCCCTAGAGAGGGCCGGGGTTGGGCCCCCAGGAGGTCTGAGCAGGCCCAGCTGGACCTGTCTAAAATGGGGGTGCTGATAGCGAGCCTCCCCCCACCCCCTTGTGAGAGTAGAAAGCTCTTTGCAAACCTTGAAATACCCAATTTAAATGTGTTATCCGATTGGGCACCGAGCTCAGCACACCCTAGGTTCTTATTTTCGTGTTTGTCCTTTGTTCTCCAAGAGGACCATGACATCATGACTTGCATCTGACTTTGATTTGAGGGAGGGAGGGCTGTGCAGAGTCTCCAGCTACACTTTCTTCTCCTGAGTCATCTGGGTCCAGTGGCCTGATACTCATCAGGATGGCTGGAGAAGGCCCAGGGTGCAATGGGAGACTCTGGCCTTTTCAGGCTAAGTCTTAGCACATTCTCACTTTGAGTGGGTTTCTCTATGGCAACAAATCAAAAAACCCAACCAGACACAAAAAATAAAAATTGTGAAATCAAAGTAGAGATAAAATTAAAACAACAAATAGCAAAACTTCAGCTGAACTGATAAATAAAACTAAGAGCCAAAAATAACAGTACAAAATAGTAGCTAATATGATCAGAAAAGCAGAGGAAAAGGAAAACTACCAGAATCAAAAAGTGAAATAAAGAAAAATTTAGTACACATAAAGAGGAAATAAGGAAATTATTTAAAATAATTTTGCCCAATTAGAAGCCAACAGAAGTGATCACTGAGATGAAATGGACTGAATATTATTAGCATATGGGAGCTGAGCTTTTGTCTTGTTTCTCTTAACGCTCTTCTCTAGGTAGGGGCCTTGAGTCCATTGCCTTTCTCCCATGTACCTTCATTTCTTTGTTAAATGATTGAGTGGCTTCATTCTCAGAGGTTCTAATCTGGAACCTAACCAGGGAAACTGGAGCCCAGGGTAGTGGCAGCCCAGCAAGAACACGTTTGAAAGGAGCAAATTCTGATTTCCTGGTTCCCCCACTGCTTTTCTTTAGAAAATAAGTAGAAATGAAGCCCTGAGAACCATGAACCCTTCCCTCCTCTTCCCCACCCACCACTCCTCTCCATTCTTTCCCTGGGGCAGCAGAGAAGGGACCCAGTTTGCTCAGGTGGATTTGGCACTTGATGTTCATTTTCTTTTTCTGCGCAGTTTTACTGAGCTGTTACTGCTAGGTTAGTGATGGTGCATGTGACTCTGATTAGGGGTCAGGAGCAGAATGATGGACACTTGTGGTAGAACTGGGGCCAGAAGGAAAGACTGGGTATTTGGGGTCCTCTGTCCTTAGGGAGACATGTTAGCATAGGTGTAGAAGGTTTATAGGAGACACCTGAGAGGGCCTCTGGCCCATTTGTTATGAAATTTCCTTAACTCTTTGTTTTTTAAAAAAATTAATTTTATCAATATCTTTAGCTTTTGCACAATGTACAGTTCCCTGATGAATTCCCCCCTCCCGTCAAAGAGAGCTGAGGGAAAATGGTAAGACAAACTATTGAAATATTCTGATGTTCTCTGCTGCCTTTCATACTCATGGATCCCTGCTTTTGCAAAGAAGGAGGGTAGTGACTGTTTTGAGAATTTTCTGCATCCTTACTGGCCACTGTACAAATATGCCAATACAGGATATAGGTAGACACTGTGCTTTATCCACTCAGGAGAGCCACATGCACCATCACTAAGTGTTGATGCACATGGGGGGGGTCTCAGTTCCTCAGGTGACACATATCAGTTCTCTCCTCCTGAGCTACATGACCCAGAGAACAGAACAAAAGGGAAATTTCTTGCAAAGTACCTTTGGATAAGATCTGGTAGGACACTGAGACAGTAAAAGTATTTGAAAAGTAAATGGTGGTACATCAGATAGAGAGCACTGGGCCTGGGGTCGGAAAGACTCATCTTCTGAGTTCAAATCTGGCCTCAGATGCTCCCTGCCTGGGTAATCCTGGGCAAGTCACTTAGCCCTGTTTGCCTCAGTCTCCTCATTTGTAAAATAAACTGGAGAAGGAAATTACCAAACCACTCCAGTATCTCTGCCTAGAAAACCCCTGGTGGGTTCATGGAGAGTCAGACATGACTGAACTGCCCGATTAGGTCAGTTAAAGAGAAGGGATGACCCTAGAAACTATAGTGGAAGGAAGAGAGGTGCCAAAAGAGGCCATTGATTACAAGTCCAACAGGCATCAGTCAGGTGAAAACAAAGCATACTAGCAAAAACAGGATAAGATGGAGTCAGTTATGTGCCCCCGGCCTCCCTTTCCCCCGATGGTGCCTTTCTTCCTTGTGGTCCAGGCTGGGCATTAGAATTGTGCAGCATTCATTTCTCTTCTTACTGTATGTATTCTACTGGTCTGTCTGCAAGCATTTGTTATTGTCCAGGCACTGAAAATGCATAGAAAGACGGAACGAGCCTCTGCTCTCCAGGAAATCACATTCTAGTGGGCGTTGGTAGGTCCAGGATTCGTGTTACAGAGTGGAAGGTGAAAATTCTCTGTGGGGAAGGGGGCAGGAGGGGAATTGGGAAAGACCTCCTCTAGAAGGTGGCCTGTCAACTGAGTCTTACAGAGATTCTGGGGCTGAAGTGAGTTGGGAGAGCATCTCAAGCTTCAGGGATTGCCAGAGTGCACTTCCTGGAGGTGGAAGATAGAACCTCAACAAGGGTCATGGGGCTGGATTGTAGACTGAGGCAGAAAGTAAAAAAAAGTGAATTCACTGTGACATCTGGGCAGGTAGCTTTACTTCTCCACCTGTAGATGTTCAGTATCTGACAAAGTCTGGTCTGTCCAGAAAGGCTTTGCGTGATGACCTGTGTATTTGTGATCTGCAGACCAGCCCAGCTTCCTTCTCACTAGAGAACCATAGACGATGAAGTTTTTAGCCACAACTGTCCTTAGGAGGACTGTCTGCTGAGTCACAGAGGGGTCACGATCATGCTGGTGAAGGAAATACTTACAGTGAAATAGAAGTCATTGTGCTCTATATATATGTATGTTCTGTACCATATGATGCCACATACTGTAGGTGTTTTTTACATGTATTTGCACAGGCCAGTTATTTGCTCAGGGAGGGACCCTTGATCTACTGATGCCTATTGACTACTCCATTGAATTAGACATGTACACTCCTCTGTTGCTGGCATAGGGGCTGAAGCGGTTAATGAGATAAATAGGCCAAAGACGTCCTGATCTTAAGGCTGGCCCTATGTGCACTGTGCAACACTCTTAGGTTGTATAATATTATGATATAGTATGCTGTATCACTGATTGTACTGCCTTGGGAAAAAACCGGACGAAAGGCAGGAAGGGAGCACTTTGGCTAAGGCCTTTACATACCGAACAGGACTCTAGTGGATCCTAACAGTAATAGGGGTAACTGTACTTGACTATGTAGTGATGTGACTTTCTATTCTGGGATGAGCTAATGATGTTTAAACTAGCTTGGTGGCTCTTGTGAGCGGAGGGAAGGTGACGTGGAGATGCTATAGAGACAAGAAAAACAAAGCCTGACCTCCTGAGCCCCAGTCTCCTGTCAGCAGCTGCCTGTTAACATTTCAGACTAGGTGTCGGCCATCTCGGATCCTCTGTGGCCAAAGCAGTGCTCCGCCTCCCTCTCCCCAAATCCTCTCCTGCTCTCCCCTGTCTCTGTGGTGGACACTGCCATCCTCCCAGTCACCCAGCTTTCCAGCCTTGGTATCTTGTTCATCTCCTCCTTGTTCACCCCATATCACTAGGTTTTTTGCCAAATCATGTCCTTTTTATTTTCATGACATGTCTTGTTTTTGTCTTTTTTTCTACATATGCCAGGTCCCCATCATCGCAGTTCATGCCCTCTTCACCTCTCTCCTATACTAATGTTCAGGTCCTTCACTCCTGACCCCACAAATTACAGTGACTTCTTATTTCCCCTGGGATTGACTCTGGTCCCCGTTTGGCATTTAAAACCTTTCACATGCCGTCCTTGACCTACCTTTCCAGTCTTACTGACTGATTACTGCCTTTGTGCCTACTTTGGTCAAGCCAGACTGACCTTCCTGCTGGTCCTCGTACAGGACGCTGTCTCTCATTCCTGAATTGCATTTCCTTCTGTCTCTTTGGAGCCTGCAGCTCCAGTGTGACTTTTTTGGATTTCCCTGATGTGGATGTTTGTGAGATGTACCCATTGTCTCTCCCATTGAGTGAGGCAGAGCTTGGCATCTGTCACCCCGCACAGTCCCTGACACAGATCCTTCTCATCCTCCTTGTTCCCATTCTTTTTTTGCTTTTTCTTCAGTCTCTTTTGCCCTCTCTGGAGAGGAGCAGAGGAACTCATCTGCTGGGAACCCCTTTGGTCTCTACTGGGGCTATACCCTCCTCTACCAGCAGAGGGTGCCTGAGCTTTGCTTCCTCTCATCTCACTGTCATCTTCTCCCTCAAAGAGGGCCTGGCTGCCTCCCCCTCTCTCCACGTCATCACATGATAGAGTTGGAAGGGGCTGAAAAGGTCCTGTGGTTCAATCCTATCATTCACAGGTTAGGAGACTGAGGCCAAGAATTTGAACCCATATTGTCTTGTTCCAAGTACAGACCCCTCTCTGTTCACAGCAGATCCTTTCTTTAGGAGGCCCTGGGCTGGCAGCCTTCCCCAAGCACTAATAGCACATGCTTCTCTCTTGTCACCAGTGTGCTGGGTCAGGGGCATCCCTCTGATATGTGACTCAGGCTCTGCCCCGGGTCAGGTTGGCCTCCAGCTTGTATCTCAGAGCAAATAGAGCCCAGTGACAGCTCATCTCTTCCTCTTCCTCTTGACCCACCTTATCCTGTTCTCATCCTCCAGGACCAACTAGGGCCCCTTCATCCCATGTGGAAATATGGAGGAGGCAGATGGGATCCCCTGACTCAGGAAGGCTGGAGTTAGAGGCTCACTTTCCCCAAGATTTTTCTTCTGCTAACTTTGAAGAGTTTCTGTTGGGAGATGTGCAGCATGGGAAAAAGATGGAAGTAAAATTGAGGGAGAACCACAGGGAGTAGAGTGGGATGCACAGGTGGCCGAGGGTGGGCAGTTTCATTGGCTCAAGAGAGCTGAAACTCAGATGTAGAGTAGGAGGAAATGAGCACTGGTCAAGTACTAGGCATCATGTGAAGCTGTTTACAAGCATCTCATTTGAGAAGAGCACGCTGTGAGGTGGCAGTGGTGGTAAGTTGTTTCATTTGTATCTGACTCTGACCCTGTTTGGGTTTTTGTTTTAATAGTTTCTGTCTTCTGTCTACCTGTGTACTGCTCCCAGCACTCTCCTGCAGCCTTCTCTGTGTGCTCCGTGCCGCCCCCCCCCGCAGTGGTAATAGATATATCATATTTTGGAAAACTTCAAAAGTACAGACTTAAAGAGGGGAGTTTGTAACACTTCCCATTCCACATTTCTGGTAAATTTTTAGAAAGAAACATGCAGTCTCTGCTCAGATTTTCTCCTTGTCATCAGTTTTTCCTTTGGCAGTCAACAAATGACTATTCTGTGCTTCGTGATTGGCCTTTCGCCTCCCTAGTTATAGCGAGGAGTGTGTCCTTCACAGCCCTCCTACCATCAAGTCAAAGCTATTTCTCTAAGAGCAGCTGTCATCACTATGAGACAGCTGTCTCTTTGGGAGTGTCATGCATGGAGCTGCTATATATAGTATAACCAAGGAGAAACGACAGATGTCAGTGGGATACCAAGCCCATTCTTTGTACCCTTAGTTGAATTCCATTTATTTTCTCCCAGAAAACTAGGACATCTTTCCATTGACATTGTACAGACACCTCTGCACACAAAGGCATCTGCTGGTGAAGATACTGGAAGGGTTTGCCATTTCCTTCTCCACCTCATTTTATAGATGAGGAAACTGAATTAAATAGGGTTAAGTGACTTGCCCAGGCTCACACACCCGGGAAGTGTCAGGTTTCCTGACGCCAGGCCTGGTTCTCTGTCCGCTGTGCCACCTAGCTAGCTGCTATAATTATCCCGAAGAAGTCTAGGCCATCAAAGATTAAGTGACTTAGCCAGGATCATTAGCTAATAAGCATGTGAGACTGATCTGAACTCAGGTCTCCCTTTTCCAGCACTGTTTTCTGTCCCCTCACCACCTAACTGCCTCTGTTGTGGACTACCTCCTGGAAGTATGCAGGGAGAAAGGTCTGGAGCATCTATAGATGGATTTCAGAGTCCTTGAGGCTGGTAGGCTTTTAGAGTCCCATCAACCGATGAGACGAAGGGAAGACTCTTTCCGCAAAATTCTCTTGTTCTTAGAGAACCCCCCCCCCCCCCCCCCCCCAAAGGGTTCTGGACACAACTCACTGTCTTAATACTTCACCTACCCAGGGAAAGAGGGGAGAGTAGTGGGAGGAGGTTTCCATTTTAGTAAATGGTGACAGGCAGGCCAGGCAATCAGATGTAGAAGAGATAGTGTCCTGGACAGTTTATCATGTAGATAATATTTGTGCTTTATGAACAAACTTGGAAGCCATCTCATGCCACAGGGGGCTTTCTTCTTACCCCCCTCCAACCTTGACTGTTGCTATCTTTAGTCATTTTTGGAAACCTCAGAGTTGTTTTGATTTGCATTTGTTATTAGTGATTTATTTTCATGTAGTTGTGAATTCTTTGCATTTTGAAAACTGTTTATTCATATCCTTTGACCATTGGTTGATGTTTGTCCTTCCTTTTTGAAGAGGACCAGTGACGTCATGGGTGATGTCTTGACTTGCATGTGAGTTGGATTGAAGTGAGGCAGATTTGCCTCAGGTCTTTGGCCTGACTCCGTTTTCCAGAGTCATTGAAGTCCAGTGGCAGGATAGAAATCAGGATGGCCGGGGATGGCTGGGGATGCACTGGATGACCTTGGTGTTTTTGATATCTTACGAGGCTCCAAGGGTTTCAGCTGCCTTTGTGGCTGTTGGAATAAATTGTTCTTATCTGCCCATTCTGCTGGGGAAAGTCTTCACATACTTGGGGTAGATGTCCCACTGATGGATCTGAGACCTCTCTCCAGATTTAGCCTGTCTGAGGCTGACAAGGTTATGGCCATGAGTTTCATATATGTATGTAGGTATGTATGTATGTATCAATTGTTTATATATCTTGAATACCAAACCTTTATCAAAGAAATTTGATACAAAGATTGTTTTCCCCATTCAACCACTTCCCTTATCCTTGATTCATTAATATTGTCTTTGCTGAAGCTTTTCAGTTTCAGGTAATCAAAGTTATCTGTTTTATCTTTTGTGATTGCCTGTATCTCTTGTTAGGTTAAGAATACATCTCTTAGCTACAGCTGATCTGTTTCTCTCTCTTTTTTTTTTTAGTATGTTCTTTTATATTGAAGTCATGTATCTGTTTAGAATGTATTATGGAGTAAATTTTATTTTCAAATAATAATTTGCCTTCTTCTCCTCTCACCTCCTGTTGAGAAAGCAAGAAAAAGAAAACCCCTGTTACAAACATGTATAATCAAGCAAAGCAAATTCCTGCATTGACTATATGTAGGAAGGGTGTATTTGCTCTGCCCTCTGAGTTCATCCTCTCTCTGTGGGGGAAGGGCATCATGCTCATCAAGAGTCCTTTGGAATTTTATGTGGTCATTCTATTAGTGTTCCCAAGGCTTGCTATTTTGAAGGGGCTTCTTGTGCATAGTCTAAAGCCTCTTCCTCTATCCTGTACACTTCATGAGATGATGACAAGATAGTACTCGCCATACATAACAACCTCTTCTCACATGTTTGAAAGACTTGGCTTTCCTCTTACAAGGTCAGATTCTGGAAGCCTCATCGAGTCAGCTAGGCAGGTATACTCTGCTCTGTTCTCAAACAAAATAGTACCTCACTCTAAGAGTCTGCGAAGTCCCACATCTCTCCTGGCTCTGGAGGGCTTGTGATTATTCTCTCTCTCTCTTTTTTTTAGTCTTTTTTAAAAATTGAATTATTTTATTTGTTTCAGTGTTCGACAATCACTTCCATATATCTTAGATTTTTTTCCCCTCCCTCCCCCTCATTCCCCCTTTCTTCCCCACTCCCTCCCTGAGAAGTGTACATTCTTATATACGTTCTACATGTACATTCTTATTAAATGCATGTTGCATAGAAGAATTAAAATGAATGGGAGAAACCATAAAACAAAACATAGAGCAAAGGAAAATGGTCTGTTTCTATCTGCGATCCAATTCCATAGTTCTTTCTCTGGATGTGGAAGGTGTTTTGCCTCGAGTCTATTGAAAATTTTTTAAGTTCATGTATTTCAAAGAAGTACTAAGTCTACCAGAAAAATTCCTTGCACACTGTGGTTGTTGCTTTGTACAGTGTTCTCCTGGTTCTGCTCGTTTCACTTAGCATCAGTTCATGTAAGTCTTTCCAGGCTTCTCTGAAGTCTTCCTGTTCAGCATTTCTTACAGCACAATAGTATTCCATTACATTCATATACTACAACTAGTTCAGCCATTCCCCAGTTGATGGGCATCCCTTTGATTTCTGGTTTTTGACTACCACAAAGAGAGCTGCTATAAATATTTTTGTACATGTGGGACCCTTTCCCATTTTTATGATCTCTTTGGGATAGAATCCCAGAAGCGATATTGTTGGGTCACAGGGTATGCACATTTTTGTAGCCCTTTGGGCATAGTTCCAAATTGCTCTCCAGGATGGTTGGATCAGCTCACAGCTCCACCAACAATGAATTGGTGTTCCAATGCTCCCACATCGCCAATATTTATCATCTTCCTGTTTTGTCATCTTGGCCAATCTGATAGGTGTGATGTGGTTCCTCAGAGCTGTTTGGATTTGCATCTCTCTAGTGATTGTTTTCTTTTAGTTATAATTGAGTTTGGCCGGCACCAGGTAACTGTTGCAGAGCAGTAGTAATCCTTTACTGTTTTACATGTCCCCAGATGACTTGAGAAAACAGAGCAATCTTGAACAAGAAAAACGTTGTGCCATGTTAAAATACCATTTTGTGTTAACATTCTAGAACAGTCACTCGTCAGGCCCTTTCTTGAATACTGCCCCCACCAGTGTTCTCCTGGATAGTGCAGGGGACCTCCTCTGTGATCAATACCTTAATCCCTTCTGAATGGAGAAGAGGATCCTATCTCTAGATGAGTTATGGATCTTTAGGGGATGGGGAAAACAATGGCTTTATTTATTTTTTAAGTTTTTATTGATGTCTTTTTTTTAACATCACAATAACCCTCAGTAAATCTCCAACTCCCAGAGAACATATGACAGTTTTTATAGAACAAAAGAAAAAGGAAAAAAAAATCAACAAAACTGATTGACACAAAGAAAAAGTCTGAAAATGTGTGCAGTGCCTCACTGGTGGCTCTCCCGCCTCTGCTCAGCGGGGGAAGGTCAATTTTGATTTGACTCAGACTTACTCTTTGTGACTTTGTAGCTCACAACCTTCATTTGTTTATTTTTGTGGCTCTGTCCATTCCATTTTGGTAGTAGGGTTTGTTTTTTTTAAGCACTGCTTATTCCTCTTTGCATCATTTCATGGAGCACTTTCCATATTTTTCTGTATTCATCATATTTGCTAAATAGCAGATAGGTGGTGCATTGTATAGGCCTGGAGTTAGGAAGGCCTGAGTACTCATTGTGCCTCAGACACTTAATAGCTGTGTGACCCTGGGCACATCTAATCTCTGTTGGCCTCAGATTCTTCAACTGTAAAATGGGGATACCTCTCAGGGGGTTGTGAGGGTCACAGGACATACATAGAAAGCGTTTAGCCAAGTGTCTGGTGCACAGATGCTACCTAGATAGCAACTTTTATTCTCCTTGTTGATTCTTTCATATTCTACAGTTTATTTCGCCATCTCCGTCATGGGCTACCTTGTTTCTAATTCTTTGCTGTCACAAAAAGTACTCCTCTAAATATTTTAATGACTGTGGGATCTTCCTACCAGTAGTGACCCTGGAGTATAAACTGAGGGATAAAGTCTGTGGGCCAGAGGATATGGACATTTCAGTCACTTTATTTGCACAATTTCAAATTATTTCAATCAGTGAATGCTTATTAAGTACTTGCTGTGTGCCAGGCACCATACTAAATGCTTCGGATACAGAGAAAGGTAAAAAAAGAGTCCTTGCTGTCAAGGAGCTAACAGTCCTGATAGGGAAGAAAACATGCAAAGAACTGTGTACAAACAAGCAGCATACAGGATAAATGTGAAATGATCAGCAGATGGAAGGCATGAGAAGAAGGGGAATGGAGAAAATCTTTCTGTAGAAGGTAGGGTTTTAACTGGGAGTTGGAGGAAGCAGGACATTCCAGATGTGGGGATGCTCAGTGGAAGTGCCTGGTGGGAGACCTTTGTCACTGACTCACAGAGTACCTGGAGAGGGGGGCAGGGTGATAAAGGACTCCAAATGCCAAGCAGGATTTTGTATTTACTCCTGGAGGTGATAGAGAGTCACCATAGTTTATTGAAAGGGAGATAGGCATGACATAGTCAGACTTGGGCTTTAGAAAGACTAATTTGACTGTTGAATGGGAGGATGAACTGCAGTGGGTAGGCACTTGAGACATCAGTCCATCAGCAGGCTGTTGCCGCAGGACAGCCATGAGGTGATGAGGGTTTGTACTTGGGTGAGGCATGTCTCAGAGGAAAGATAGGGGTATAGGGGAGAGATGTTACAAGGTTAAAATGGACAGGCCTTGGCAATAGATTGGGTATGGGAGGGGTGAGAGGGAGTGAGGAGTCAAGGATGACCTCTAGCTCACCAGCCTGGGTGACTGGGAGGTTAGTATACCCTTGACAGTAATAGGGAAGTTAGGAAGAAGGGAGATTTGGAGAGAAAGTCAGTGAGTTCAGTTTAGGATATTTTGAATTTGATGTCTATAGGACATCCATGTTTAGACATCCAGTAGGTGTATAGAGATTTAAGAACAGAACTGAAGAGAAAGGTTAGGGCTGGATAAGTAGGGTTGTGATTCTTTGGCATAAAGACGGTAAATGAGTCCATGGGAGCTGATGAGAATCCCCAGTGAAATAGTATAGAGAAAGAAGAGAAATAGGCCCAGGACAAGCTAGTAGGACACCTGTAGTTAGCAAGCATGACCTAAGTGAAGGTCCAGCAAAGGAGACTGAGAAGGAACATTCAGATAGGAAAGAGTGTCATGAAAACTTAATGAGAAAAGGCTGCAAAGAATGAGGAAGGTTGAGAGTAGTGTGGTAGTTAAGAGATCATTAGTAACATTGAAGACAGGATTCAGTTGAATGATGAGGTTAGGAGCCAGACTGTGAAGAGTTAGAAGGAGAGGAAGGGAAAGTTTGGTGGAGCCCTCTATTGTGGATGACTTTCTTAAGGAGAAAGCAGAAGAGATAAAAGATGAATGGATCAACTGAGGGCTTTTTAAGGATGAGGAAATATGAGATATGTCTATAAATAGTAGAGATCGAAGTTCAGTCAGAGAGTGGGGATGATAGAGTAGGCGCTATACTAGAGAAGACAGGATGGGACGGGATCATGTGTGGATGGAGGGGGTTTGTTTGGCCAGGAGAAGGGTCACCTCTTCATGTCACTCAGGGTGAAGGAAGACTGCTGGGTGATGTGAGATGAGGAGGAGGAGAGAAGAGGGACCTTACAGTGAATGGTTTCAGTTTTCAGTAAAATAGAGGCAGGTACTCATCTGAGAGGGTGGAGGGAAGGGACAGATGAAAAGGTCTGGAAGAGCTGCTGTGGACAGTGGGAGAGAATGCATTGATAGGGGAGCCAGGGTAGGATTGCTGAGCAGCAGTGAGAGCCCAGTTCAAGTTGTGTAACCAGTCAGAATGATCGCATGGTGTTTTTTGAAGTTCATTTATCAGCCTGTGTAGGGGTAGAGGCAACAGAGGTATGAGTGATCCAAGACTGAGGCTTGACTGGGCAAACTGGGTGACCCAAAAGGGAAACAGAGGCTTGGGAGAAGAGGAAAGTGACTAGTGCAGCAAGGGGTCAGGCTAGGGAAAGGTGGAGAGCATGGCTAGAGCTGGAAGAGAATCTGGGGACTAAGGGACTGGAGGAAGCAGTGTAGAGAAGAACAGAACTTTTATTATTCTTCATATTTTTATTAGTAGTTATTTGGAGCATTTCTAAATATGATCTTTAACTTACAGTTCGCTTGTATTTTTCTTATAACAGCATGTATATCTCTCCATAGCTGTGAAAAGTATATGATCTGTTTTTTTTTTTCCCATTTATTTATTTATTTATTTAGCTTTTTACATACATTTTCACAAATTTTTGGGTTCCAAATTTTCTCCCCTTTTCTCCCCTCCCCCCACCCCAATACCCCAAGCAATCTAATTTTCCCTATCTCCAATCTGTCCTCTCTTCTGTCATCCCTCCCTTCCCTTGTCTCTATCTTCTCTTTTCTCCTGTAGGGCCAGATGACTTTCTATTCCTCATTAAGTGTATGTCTTCTTTCCTAGTTGCAACAACAATACTAAACAATTGTTCCTAAAACTTTGAGTTCCAAATTCTCCCCATCCCTCCCTCCCCACCCATTCCCTTTGGTACGGCAGGCAATTCATTATAGGCCATATCTGTGTAGCTTTGCAAATGACCTTCCTGATAGTCGTGTTGTGTAAGACTAACTGAATTGGCATCCCTCCTAACCTGCCCCTCATTGTTTCTCTTCTGTCCTTTGATCCTGTCCCTCCCCAAGTGTTGACTTTCAATTACTCCCTCCTCCCTTTGCCCTCCCTTCCATCATTCCCCCCCCAATAACTCCTTCTCCCCCGCTTTCTTATACTGTAAGATAGGTTTTCATACCAAAATGAGTGTGCATTTCACTCCTTCGTTTAGTCAAATGTGATGAGGGTAAACTTTTGTTTGTTTGTTTGTTTGTTTGTTTTTTTTTCCCTCAGCTCTCCTCTTTTTCCCTCCACTAAAAACATCTCCTACTTGCCTCTTAAATGACATATAGTTACCCCCTTCCATTTCCCCCTCTTTCCTCTCACTACATTTCTCTCTCACCATTTACCTTAATTTCTTTTAAGGTATGGTCCCATCCTGTTCAGTTCAATCTGTGCTCTCTGTCTCTGCATGTGAATGCATGTGTGTATGTGTGTGCATGTGTGTACATGTGTATGTGTGGTCTCACCAACCACCCAGATATTGAAAAGTTTTAAGAGTTAGAAATATTGTCCTTCCCTGTATGAATGCAAACAGTTCATTTCTGGTAAGTCCCTTAATACTTCTCCTTGCTGTTTACTTTTGCATGCTTCCTCTCATTCTTGTGTTTGAAAGTCAAATTTTCTTTTCAGCTCTGGTCTTTTCATTAAGAATGATTG
The DNA here is from genome assembly GCA_023548195.1 of Bettongia penicillata ogilbyi. NCBI lineage: Eukaryota > Metazoa > Chordata > Mammalia > Diprotodontia > Potoroidae > Bettongia > Bettongia penicillata. The sequence goes on along the minus strand of JAJHZJ010000310.1, from coordinate 2,217,947 downwards.
AAAGTCCTCTGTTTCATTGAAAGACCATATTTTCCCTTGAAGTATTATACTCAGTTTAGCTGGGTAGGTGATTCTTGGTTTCAGTCCTAGTTCCTTTGCCTTCTGGAATATCCTATTCCACGCCCTTCGATCCCTTAATGTAGAAGCTGCTAGATCTTGGGTTATCCTGATTGTATTTCCACAGTACTGGAATTGTTTCTTTCTAGCTGCTTGCAAGATTTTTTCCTTGAGCTGGGAGTTCTGGAATTTGGCCACAATGTTCCTAGGAGTTTCTCTTTTTGGATCTCTTTCAGGTGGTGATCGATGGATTCTTTCAATACTTATTTTGCCCTCTGGTTGTAGAATGTCAGGGCAGTTTTCCTTGATAATTTCATGCAAGACGATGTCTAGGCTCTTTTTTTGATCATGGCTTTCAGGTAGTCCCATAATTTTTAAGTTGTCTCTCCTTGATCTATTTTCCAGGTCAGTTGTTTTTCCCATGAGATATTTCACATTCTCTTCCATTTTATCGTTCTTTTGGTTTTGTTTGGTGATTTCTTGGTTTCTCATAAAGTCATTAGACTCCATCTGTTCCATTCTAATTTTGAGAGAACTATTAAATTCAGTGAGCTTTTGAGCCTCTTTTTCCATTTGGCTCATTCTGCTTTTGAAAGCATTCTTCTCCTCATTGGCTTTTTGAACCTCTTTTGCCAATTGAGTGAGCCTATTTTTCAAGGTGTTAATTTCCTCAGCATTTTTTTGGGTCTCCTTTACCAAGATATTGACCTTTTTTTCATACTCTTCTTGCATCTTTGTCATTTCTCTTCCCAGTCTTTCCTCCACCTGTCTAACTTGCTTTTCAAAATCCTTTTTAAGCTCTTCCAAGGCCTGAGCCCACCCAACACCCCCCTGGGGTGTCTGGGGTACTGAGGCCTCACCCTCCACATCTTTCCCTGATGGGAAAAATACGTTCTCGTCCTCCCCATCAGATCTGAAGGTCGGGATCATTTGCATTTGTTGGAAAAAACTCTCTAAAGTCTTATTTTTCTTCCCCTTTCTAGGCATTTTCCCAGCCAGTTACTTGACTTCTGAGATTCCTTTCCACCCCCGCCTGGATCCGCCCAGCTAGTGCTTGGCCTCTGAGATTCAAATGCGCTTTCCCGCGGCAAGCTTTAGTTCTGGCGCAGGGGTGGGGGCAGGGCCGCCTCCTAAGCTTGGGCCCTCAGGGGCTTCCTGCAGAGACTTTCAGGAACGGAGCGGGTGGGGGCGGGGTGGGGGGCCCCGCCTGCTGTGCTCAGCTCCCTTTGGGGTTTTATTCAGAGGCGTTCAGCAGTAGAGCAGGGTGGGGGCAGGGCCGTCTCCCCGGCTGGGCTCCCTCAGGTTGGAAAGACCTTCAGTATTGAAGATCCTACCTGCTGCTGGGGGATTCCTGAGTCCCGGGCCGTTGCTTCCTGCCCCCGTCTCTGCCGCCGCTTCCTCCCGAGGGGGCCCGAGTCACGGAGGCGCTCCGCTCCCCTCCCCTATCGCAGGCTTCTTTCTTACTGACCTGTAGCTTCTGTGGGCGGAGGGACTTTCCCGGCTGCCGGAGCTTCCCCCGTAGCTTTCCTCTCTGAAGTCTGCTCGGGTCAGCTTCTCTGGGTCGGACCCCGGGGACGGCTCTCCAGGGTTCAGTGGAACGGAAATCTCTTCCCCTATGTTTATGTACCCCCTGCAGAGATTCAGAATTTATGGGGATCTCCTTTTACCTCAATTCCATGGGTTGTGGGCTCGGAGCTCGTAAATGTGCGTCCTTCTACTCCGCCATCTTGGCTCCGCCCCCCTGTTTTTAATCTTTTTATAATTAAGATCATGTATCAATTTAGAATATATTGTGGAGTATGGTCTCAGCAAGTAATTTATGTATTCAGTTTAGCAGACCGTAGGACATTAAGGCAATGATTCCCCCCCAAATTTATTAATTTATTTGTTTTCAGTTTTCAACAATCACTTCCATAACTTCCAAATTATCTTCCCCTCCCTTTCCCTTCCCAAGAAGGCATGCAATCTTATATGGGTTTTACACATACATTCCTATTAAACATATTTTCATGTTGTCATTAGTCACGTTGTATAGAAGAATTAAAATGAATGGGAGAAATCATGAGGAAAAACAAAATAAAACATAACAAAGGAGAAAATTGCTTCATTCTGTGTTCTTACTCCATAGTTCTTTCTCTGGATGTGGATGACATTTCATGTTATGAGTCCTTTGGAAATGTTTTAGGTCCTTGCATTACTGTAAAGGGCTAAGACTATCAAAAACAGTCCTTGCACACTGTGGTTGTCACTGTGTATGATGTTCTCCTGATTCTGCTCACTTCACTCAGCTTCAGTTCATATAAATCTTCCCAGGTTTTTCTGAAGTCCTTCTGTTTATCATTTCTTATAGCACAATAGTATATACCACAACTTGTTCAGCCATTCCCCAATTGATGGGCATCTCTTCAGTTTCCAGTTCTTAGTCACCCCAAAACCAGCTGCTATAAATATATTTGTACATGTGGGTCTTTTCCCCATTTTTATGATCTCTTTGGGTTACAGCCCTAGAAGTGGTATTGCTGGGTCAAAGGGTATGCATATTTTTGTAGCCCTTTGGGCATGGTTCCAAATTGCTCTCCAGAATGGTTGGATCAGGTGAGTAGTGTTCCAACTCTCCCACATCTTCTCCAACATTTATCATCGTCCTGTTTTGTCATGTTAGCCATTCTGATAGGTGTGATGTGGTAACCTCAAAGTTGTTTTGATTTGTGTGTCTCTCTAATCATTAAGGCAATGATTTTAAGATGACAGGAGATAACCATTGCTCAACATTTGCTTTCCATCCTAATTCCATTTCCTTAAGAAAAGCTTTTTGTTCTTGGCCTTCTACACATTTTAAAACAGAGAAGTCTGGAAAAGAGTTTTAGACCAGATGAAATATTAAGAAATAATATTTTTTAGAAAAATCAAAAAGGAGATGTTTAATATTCCATAGTGTGCTTCCTTCCAGTGAGTAGCCTTTTTCACTTTCATTTCCTCATTCCCAGTGTCCTTTCTCAAGGCTGAGAAATGGGGACATTTATACTTTGTATGTTCCATATATGTTTTATATGTCTTTCAGACTTGGAACCTAGGACTGAGACCACAAAATCAACTCCAAAAGAAAATATTCCAGGAGAAGAATCTTCCCCAGTGGTGAAAGTTGAAAGACCTGGAGTGGCTGACTTTTGCTACTCTACTTTGGGGGAAGGTATAGATAGTAAGAGCCAGAAAAGGAGGGAGCAAATAAACGAAGAGAGGGAGGTGAGGCAGTTAACTAAACCTCTGAAGAGTCACATTGGAGCTAAAAGTGATGAACATCGTGAATATGGGAAAACCTTCAGTCAGTGCTCAAACCTCATTGAAGTGCAGAAAATCCAGGCTGATGTGAAACTTTATACATGTCATGACTGTGGGCAAGCATTCACTAAAAACTCAGGACTAACTCGACACCAGAGGATTCATACTGGAGAGAAACCTTATATGTGTAGTAAATGTGAAAAAGCCTTCAGACAAGTGTCAGACCTTGTTAAGCACCAGAGGATTCATACTGGAGAGACTCCTTACAAATGTAATGAATGTGAGAAAGCCTTTATTTCTAACTCTGAATTTCATAGGCATAAGAGGACTCACACTGGACAGAAGCCTTACAAATGTCAAGAATGTGGAAAAGCATTCATTGAAAGTTCAGACTTTGTTAAGCATCAGAGAATTCATACTGGAGAGAAGCCATATATCTGCAAGGACTGTGGGAAAGCCTTCATCGAGAGTTCTTCCCTTGTTAAGCACCAGAGGATTCATACTGGAGAAAAGCCTTATGTCTGTAAGGAATGTAGGAAAGCATTCACTCAGAAGTCCCACCTGGCCCTACATCAGATCATTCATGCTGGAGAGAAGCCATACCCATGTAATGAATGTGGGAGAGCCTTCTCTGAGAGCTCTGCTCTTGCTAAGCACAAGAGAATTCATGCTGGTGAAAAGCCTTATGAATGTAAGGACTGTAGGAAAGCCTTCACTCGAAAGTTCAACCTCATCCTGCACCAGAGGATGCATACTGGTGAGAAGCCTTATGAATGTAAGGAATGTGGGAAAGCCTTCATTGACACCTCAATCCTTGTTAAGCACCAGAGGATTCATACTGGAGAGAAACCTTACAAGTGTGATGAATGTGGGAAGGCCTTCAATCAGAAATCCCACTTGATCCTACATCAGAGGATCCATACTGGAGAGAAGCCACATAAATGTAATGAATGTGGGAGTGCTTTCACTCAAAGATCAACCCTTGTTAAGCACCAGAGAACTCATACTGGAGAGAAACCTTATAAATGTGATGAGTGTGGGAAAGCCTTCACTAGAAAGGGTCCCCTGATCAGACATCAAAAGGTACATGCTGGAAAGAAGACTTAGAAAGAATGTGGAAATGCCTTCACTAAAAACTCAAACTTGGTTTAGCAGCAGAGTGGTTGTGCTTTATAAATGTAATGAACAAGAGGGAAGCATTTTATTCAAAAGTACCCCTTGGTCCTACATCAGAGGATATGTACTAGAGAGGATGTATAAATGTATGACTGTCAGAAAGCATTCATTCACAATTTAAGCCTTATTGTATATCAGAGAATTCATACTGTACAGCTTAGCACTGTAATGAAAATATTTAGAGTTTGGCTCTTAATGCACATTGTGAAAAGAAACTGTAAATGTGACAAATGTGGCAAGACCTTGGGTCATTAACCATTAGAGGATTCATAATGGAAAGTAACCTTATAATGTGATGAATTAGGGAAAGATTTAAGTAACACTTCATACTGTATTAAACATCAGCTGACCCATGCTGCAGAGAAGCTTTAAATATAATGTGTGTAGCAAAACTTCTCTACTAGTTCAAATATAAAACTTCAGATAGGAATGAATGAAAAAGCACTTGAAAGTTCCCTAGGTGCCTAGCCCCTGACTAAAGTGCTGGGTAGCAAATAAAATTATAAGATGGTTCCTTCTCTTGAGGAGCTCATCCTCTAATTGAGGAAGACAGTGCATGTAGAAGAGTTGAGCTGCAGTGGAATTGGAAAGGCCCAGAGGTCCTTTGGGTCCAGTTATATGGATGGTGGCAAAGCTAGAGCACTTCTGCCTAATAGAGGTTACTCCCCATTATTAGAATTGGGAAAAGGGATCTAAGGGTCACTGGAGAGGGCAGACTGGGTTTTCTTTGGAGGGGGTGGTTGGAGGTAGAAATTCAGTCTGTCTGGGAGAGGCTGAGGATGGAGGGCATCAACAGAAAAGTGTGTGGGGAAGGGGAAAGCTTGGTCCTGGTGGGTGCCAGTTCCCACTGGGGTCCTCCAGCAACTTCAGGATGAGGTTTGATGCTTCTTGCCAGCAGAGGGAGGAAAAAGAATAAAAGGAATCATACTTGTATAAGTTCACAGAAATTAATAAATATTTGAAAGTTTTCTCACACAGTATAGGCTAGATGGTCCCTAGTGTATACCAGTTAATGCAATTAATGAATCTTGTGAAGTAGGTGCATGTATTCAGATTAATACTATTTGAATTCCTAACTCTGTAAAATGTAGAGTTGATTCCTGTGGAAATCTGAAGTACATGTTTAAATCATGGGATTCATTATTTGTAGTAATTGGGTCTGGGTTGTACAAACTTTACCCAATATCAGAAGATTTCTAATCCAGGAAAAAGTAACCATTTCAGATTGAGTTCCACCACCTGTGTTTTTCCTGTAATTTCTTGATACATTGTGTAACTCATTTTCATTTAATGAAGGACTTCAAAGCATTCACTTTTGTTGTAATTAATAAATTCAGTTTGATTTCTGATAATTTCTTATTGATGTTGTTTGGAGAGAGTGAAATCAGTCTTAGCCTTCCATGGTCATGGGCCCCAGAGTTTCATTTTCTGATCATGCTCATTCCACTTTTGTCTGATGACTCCTATTCCTATTTTTCATCCTCATGGTTACTTTCCATCAGGAAAATTCTCTTGAAGGAGATGACGCTTGCTTAGCTGAGTCTTCAGTGGAGCAAGGGATTGAATGAGTTGGATCTATTGGGGATAGAACATTGTAATCATGGGGGACAGCAAAGGCTTGGGGAGCAACAAGTACACCATTTTGACTGGAATGTAGAATATGGGAAGGGAGTAATGTGAAATTAGTCTGGAAAGTTGGTAGGAGCCCAGACTATGATGGATTCTAATGCCAAAGTAAGGCATGTTTTTCTTTATCCTAAAGGCAGTAGGGAGCCAATGACAGGCAATGCCACTATAGCATCACTTGACTTAAATCATTCTGTCACATGACAGACCTATTACATCACCCAGAATGCCCAAATTATTATCCATAATGTGCCGGCCTCCCCCCCCCCCCATCAACTTGGTACTCTGCCATGACTTCAACCGCTACATCTCAGTCATCCTCATCTTGCTCCCGTGGCAGCACCTGTAAGTTATGCCCTTCTCCCCTAAAGACATCACTAGTTACACACCCTAGATCTCACTTCATCCCTGGTTAATGGGTTTGGGATCTGGACTCCAGAAATTTCAGTGCTGAGTAAAGGACAGGGTTCAGTCACTGTTGAATGGTGACAAATCTGTTTCCTTGATTACTTTTCATGGCCTCCTTGAATCTAATAGACTCACCCTTTCATTTCCTACAGACTCTCAGGCTTGTCAGAATCAACTCATTGATAGGATCTTCCCTGGACTGCTTCCTATGAAAACATTTGGGAACATGGTAAGAAATCCTAGGCTGGTATTGGCATAGGGAGTTCCATCTAACCTGATTTCCAAGTTCTGTATGATCCATGCAGGTCTCATGGCAGAAATCCAAAGGGGAGAATGTTTTGTAACTTCTTCCCCTACGTGGATGCAGATCAACCTAGCAGAAATCAAGATGGATCACCACAACCTTCAGAAGCAGATGGGGGCAGCCTTGGTTTACTCTTGTGATAGGAGCAGCTGTTTATTTAGAGGGCTGGGAGGTGCCACGAAGGCGGTATAACTGGTGTGTCATGGGATGATGTCATGGGGGGCATGATGAGAATGAGGGAGATGCGGTGGTAGTTGAAGTTATGGCAGAGGGTGAGTTAAAACAATGGAGCAGGGAGGTGGTAAATAACAGTTTGGGCATGTTTGCTGATGTAATAGTTGTCATGTGATATGATTAAATCAAATGAAATGAAAGCATAGGGAAGGCATGGGTGATGTCCCAGAGGCAAAGCTCATCAGCCAGTGTGAGAGCTAGCTACTAATGAGGCAGAGATTTGGCCTTTATCCCTTCCTTCCCTTCCCTTCCCTGACATCTCCCCTTTCCCCCAGAGTTCCTAGGGGGGGTCCAGTCCTGTTGGGGGCCAGGAGCACATTAGGTAGTGGTACAGGGAGACACTTCATATCACTCCTGTCAAGCTACATACATGAGGTTGAAACCTATTTACACCTTGTCTCTGTGGGACACTGTGCCTTGATGAGGATCCCTGCCTGTGTAGAGTGGGTTCTCTTTGGGGTAGGCAGGCCTGATGTTGCCGGTGCTGCTCCCACTCACTATAATGTGTATATAGGCATGAAGAGACCCGCTGTGAATTGCAGGGACCGCTTAGATCCAGGATTCATTCCTTATGAAGGGGGGAAGTGAAGCCTGGAATAAAATGCCCTTCATTCTCCCACTTACATCTTAAGGGTCCATTACATAGCTTTTTGCATTTTGGTATGACTTTTGTTATCTGTTTGAGATTTTTTTTTCCTTCTGGGGCATGTTTTTGCATCCCCAAGGTTAGGATTGTCCAGTAAAAGCCCTAAAAACAGACTGGACTCAAGAAGTTTCTTGTTCATTTGTTTTTCAGTTGCATTTGACTCTCCTGATTCCATTTGGAGTTTTCTTGATAAAGATACTAGAGCAGTTTGCCATTTCCTGCTCATTTTACAGGTGAGGAAACTGAGGTCAGCAGGATTAAATGACTTGCCCAGGGTCACACAGCTAGTAAGTGTCTGAGGCCTGATTTGAATTTGGGAAGGGGAGTTTTCCTGACTGCAGGCCTAGCATGCTATCCACTGAGCCACCTAGCTACCCCTGGACTCAGGAAGACTCGAGTATCTATCTACCTCAGTTACAAAATGGAGATGGTAACAGCATCAACAGCCTAGGGTGGTTTTGAGGATCAAATGAGATAATGCTTGTAAAGTACCTGGCACATTATAGTCTCTGTATAAATGCCCACTCACTTCCCCTTTCCTAAAGCCATTTAAGTGGGAGAAGGTCCTTTAAGAGGCCATTGCCTCACCATGCAGTCTTCTTTTAGGTCAGGATCTTGTTCTCCCTTCTGCTGGAGCTTTGTCTTGCAGGATCCTTCCTAGATGACCCACCTTGGGCTCTGCCTCGGCAGGAATCATTTATGTGACTTTTGTCCTTTGGGTTGATTTGTTTTTCTCTATTTTTCTGTTTCTTTTGCTTAAATGTGAGTTGGAGGGAGGGTCATAGGAGGCAAATAGTCTGTGAATCACTACGTTTGGGGTGTGTCCTGAGTGTCCAGCCTGGGCGGGTTAAGACTGGAGGAACTGCTTAATCTAGAGCTCAGAGAGGAATTGATGACCTTGGGAAGTTACGTGACAGAAATGCCCAAGAAAGGAGAGAATGACAAAACTGTGGGATATAGGTGAGTGGAGACTGACCCCCATGAGGCTGCGGACCCCCTCTCCTTAAGCTGTTGCTAGCAAACATGTCCATGTCTCCTACATAAGCAAGGCTCTGTTGCTCCTGGAAACTTTTTACCATGAAAGTAAGGTAAACCAATAGACATTTACTAAGTAACTGCTGTGTGCCAGCCAGTGTGCTCAGGGATGAGGGTGGAAGTAGTAAGCATTAAAAGTTTGCTTTCTCGTGGGCTGGGTGGTACTTACATGCCCAGAGTGAGTGTGAATATAGGAATACAGTAATGTACAAAACAGTTACAGTCTGTGCACTTTGCCTCTACTTTCTGACATCCCTCTTGCTTTTTTTTTTCTAGCTTTCAAATATTTTATTCACTTTTGGATGGGTTGTAAGTGATTCCTCTTTGAAAAGGAGAGTTAGCGCAGTGCATTTTCCTGAATGGGATGGATTTGATGCCATCTTTAGAAGGGCGAACATTTGGGAAAACCAGCAGAATGTTGGAATTCAGTTCTTTATATGAAGTCTCTGGTGGTACACAGTTAGAAAACCAAACAAGAGGAAAGGTTAAAAGAAAGGAGGAAAGAGTGTGAGGCCCTGATGATTTCTCCACACTTTGGTTTCTGCCTTGCTCTCCTCTCCCGGTGTCTGCTTTCACATTTTTCCCTATTTGCTGTTGTCTTTTACTGAAAACTTTTCTAGGATTTTACCAGCTTTGTCATCTTGACTGTTTTTGCCTGCTTCTGTTATTTTTTCTTTCACTCCTGTATTTAGATTTTGCTTTAAATTTTTGCACTTTAAATCTTCTGCATTTAGGAATTGAATCACCGGTAGATGAGGCTTAGGACTTGGGGTTTTCTTGACAAAGAAACTGGAATGGTTTGCCATTTACTTTTCCAGCTCATTTTATGGTTGAGGAAACTGAATCAAACAGGACAAAGTGACTTGCCCAAGGTCACACAGCTAGTAAATGGCTGAGGCTGGATTTGAACTCATGTCTTCTAACTCCAGACCAGAATTCTATCCACTGTGCCACCTAGCTGCTCTAAGAACAGCTTTGCTTGCATCTTAATTGTGGGCCGTAATGCTCAGTGGAGGTATCATGCTTTTCATAAAGTGCCTTGGCAGTTACTGTCAGAGCTGGAGATACAGGTCATCTGTTGCTCATGCTTCCTCTCCCTGAGCTTACTTTGTCTACTCTTGTAGGACTGGCGATCTTTGTCATTTCTTAATTACTTGCAGTCTGGTTTCCATCCACATCACTTAGCTGAATTTTTTTTTTTTTTTTAGGTAGTTAGGGTTCCCAGCTTTGCACAGCCAGTAAGTGTCTAAGGTTGGATTTGAACTCAGGTCCTCCAGGCTCCAGGGCAGGTGCTTTATCATCCACTGTGCTATCTGCTAGGTGCTGCCCAGATAACCCTTGGTAAGGATGGTCAGAGGTTTTGACAAATTCCAAATCCTTCCCCTAGTCCTTGCTCTAATGATTCTCTGTAGCCTTTGATACCACTGACCACCTTCTCCACCTGCATACCTTTCTTACCTGATTGTCTCCTGATTGTCCTTCTACCAGTGAAACTTCTCACTTTATTTACTAGATTTTTTATCATCATTTTATTTATTTTTGATGATCTTTTCTTTTTGAATTTTGAGTTCCAGAGTCTTTCCCTTCTTCCCACCTTTTCCCCACCCACTGAAGTCAGTGTATCAGTTATACATGTGAAATCCTGCAAAACATATTTCCATATTAGCAAAAAAAAAAAAAAAAAGCTAGAAAATTATACTTCAGATTCCACTCAGAGTCTATCAGTTTTCTCTCAGGAGTTGGATAACATTTTTCCATCATGAACCTTTGGAATTGTCTTGGATCATTGTATTGATCAGAGTAGCCAAGTGTTTCACAGTTGGTCATCATTACAACATTGCTGTTACTGTGTACATGATCTCCTGGGTTCTCACTACATTTTGCCTCAGTTCGTAGAGGTCTTACCATGTTTCTCTGAAACCAGTGCCATTGTCATTTCATATAGCACAATAGTACTCCATCCTAATCAGTGCCACAGTTCGTTCAACCTTTCCTCAGTTGGTGAGCATCCCCTCAATTTCCAATTCTTTGCAATCACATGTAGATTTTAATTTATGTTCTGTCCCCTATGCACATTTTCCTCAAGCATTCTGTTCTGGGCCCTGTTCTTTTCCTTCTCTACACTCTCTCCTAGTGACCTTAACTACACAAAGTCTAATATCATCTCTGTCTTGATGACTCACAGATCTCTCTATCCAACCTTGTCTCACTTCTGAGGTCTAGTCTTTTCTTAAACTCAGCTTGTTCCAAGCTGAACTCATTGTCTTTTTTCTCACATCAACCCCTTTATATAATTGTCATGTGTCCCCAGAGGGTGTCACCGACCTTCTAGTCTCTCCTACATTTCCAGCCTTGGTCTCCTCTTAGTTTCTTATGCTCCTCATCGAATCCCTTGCTGCCTGTGGTACATTCTAACTCCTCAACATCTTTCCCATATATCTTTTTTTCAAATCATAGTCAGCCTAGGTCAAGTCTCCGTCCTCTCTCACTTGAACTATTTCAATAAGCCTTTTAATTGATCTCATTGTACCTAATCCATCTCTTCTCAAATTTGTCTTCCATATAGCCTTCAAGTGGATATTTCTAAAGCTCCTGACCATGCCTCTCTCTCCAGGAAAGTCCATTGACTCTCTTGCCTTTAGGATGAATAAAATGTTCTTTGATCTGACATTAGAATCCATAGCATTCTGATTCCTGCCGGTCTTTCTAGACTCACTTTGCACTTCTTCCCATGGTCTATATTATTGCCAAAATGGCCTCCTCATTTTTCACTGTCAGTCACATTTCCCTTCTTCCCTTCTAGCCTTTGCAGAAGCTTCATGAGTTATTCTCATGACTAGAATATTCTCTCTCCATAGTTCCAGCTCATCAAATTTCTTGTTCCATTGAAGAAGAGCCAACCCCTTCCAGACTCCTTTCTTGATGGGAAGTAATTGTGAGGATGAAAGATGGGAATAGGGTTTATCAGACAAGGAAAAATGGAATGATAAAAAGATTATGATCAAAAAGTGGAATTTTTGAGTCCAGGAACAAAGAAAATGTCAGAAGTCAAACTAAATTTGTTAATTATAAGTGAATATTTTGAATTCTTCATTAAATGAAATGAGTTACAAAATGGATCAAGAAATTACAGGAAGATATAAATACATACATTTTTAGCTAGAGTAAGAAGTGGCTAGTGTTTTTCTTGATTATAAAACCTTCGATGCTGCATAAAGTTTGTATCATGTGAGAAAGTTTTGAGATATGTGTTAGATTTCTCTTAGTTGTTGCAGTATGAATCCTGGTTCGTCTTGCTCCTTCCACTGGCAAACAGTCCTAGACACCATTCAGAAGCCTGGAGGACTTCAGGGGCCCACCAGGACCCAGTTTCCCTTCCCCCACCCCTAAATCCTTCTTCAGCTCCTCTGCTGATGCACCCTCACCGTCTCCTGGCCAGACCCTGAACATCTGTCTACACCACTCTACTCTGAATGAGCCTAACGGTGAAGGGCAGCCTCTGTAGAGCAGACACTAAGAGTATTGGCCTTGCCATTGGCCTTCTGTTTGAATACCCAACTCATAGGTCTAGGGCTTTTAGTAAATGCTGTTTTGTTCGTTCATTTCTGATGTTTTATTATGTTTGAATTGGAACAGAAGGCTTCACCCCAGTCATGAGACTTCTCTTCACTGCTCTTACTCCATTGCTTGACAGTCTTTTTAATGAATGTTTTTCATGTTCTTTATACTTATATGGCTTCTTTCTATTGTGAATCCTCTGGTATTTATCAAGGACTGAACTTTGAGTAAAAGCATTATTAGTCATTACATTTCTGTGGTTGTTTTCTGTTATCTGTTCCCTGATTTGGATCCAGTTGGACCTTTTTTGTGTGAGTGTGAAAACATTTCTACTTTCAGCACATTTATAAAGCTTCTTTCCGTACCCATTCTCTGAAGGTTTCCCCACCTTCATTTGAAAGGCTTCTCTGCAGTCCATTCGATATTGGGTAAAGATTTAGGTCCTCAATTTGTTCCCTTTATAAGACTTCTTTCCAGTAGGAATCCTTGTTAGACAATAGGGATTGAGCTGTCCATGAAAACTTTCTCACATTCACCATGCTTAGAAGGCTTCTTGTCAATCTGTTTGCTCTGATACAGGATCAAGTGGACCTTTGGAGGGAACATATGTCTACTGTGTTCATTACTTTTATAAGGTTTTTCTCTCTAGTGTGCAATCCTCAGTTGTTTAACAAAATGTGAGTGTGTGCGTGTTTGTGTGTGTGTGTGAGTGTGTGTGTGTGTGTGTGTGTGTGTGCGTGTGTGTGTGTGTGTACACGCATACACCCACATCTGTCTGTATCTATATAGTAGTGACTTTCCCACATTAGTTGCTTGTATAAGACTTCTCTGGTATGTCTGCACTTACGTACAGTGAGGTTTCAGTCCTGTCTGAAGGCTTTCCCACATTCACTGTGCTTATTAGGCTTCTCTTTAGTCTGAGCTATCTGATGTACAATAGCATTTGAGCACTGAGTCAAGGTTTTCTCACTTTCATCATAATCATAATTTTTTCCTTCATTTTGAATCTTCCAGAGTTTAATCATCTTTATCCTGTTGTCTCCCTGCTCTCCTTGCTGCATCTTTTCCTGACTCTTTCTGGCTCGATATGCCCCAGAGGTGCAGGAGCAGCAATTGACTACTTTGGATTTTTCTACTTTCACCCCCTTGGATGATTCTCCTTCTGCTGTATTCACCCTGGGCTCTGATTCCTAGAGCCTGAGTCTGAATGACACTAACTGAAAGGGCAGATGTTTTCAGTTCTCTGAGCTTTGATGAGGTGAAAAGGGTTCCCAGGGAAAGTTCAACATGGTGTTGAACGCTCTCAAATTTGGTCAGTGTGTGGATCCAGTGGGCAAAGGCAAGGCTAGTGTGTGAGTGGGGATTGATGTGTATGGAAGGGGCACCCAGGAGGTGAAGCACGACCATCTGGAGAAACTGATAGGCAGTCTTTAGAACAACGGAGTAAGAAAACTAAGGAGGCTCCTTATGTGTGGGGGTAAAGAGAACTTAGGGGCAATGAATGAGATGATGGGAAAACACTGGGAGATCAGGGCTCAGGGGAAACAATCAGGACTAAGGGCTCAGGGCCTTGTTGGCTAAGAGCCTAGCATCAGAAAAAAAGAAGACATCGATAGGATTTGGAATCAAGCCCTGTGTTCAAATGTGAACCCTATAGCTTTCTCCATTACCTTGGGTAGATAACAGACTAGACAGAGGAGAATCAGAAAGAATGCAGCTTAGTGCCACAGGGTTCAATAATCCCAAAAAGAGAAATTCCCTAGAAAGATCAACCTGTTTAGTAACTGCTGGGAAATCTGGAAAGCAAGCTGACCACTAATTAGACTTCTACCAATAAATTATACATATTCAAAAATAAATTTTATACATGACCAGAATATTAAACATTGTAATGACAGAGTATGGGCCCAAGCCGAGAGACCACCCCTTACCCCAAAAGAATTTGGGTCCCATTTGTTTATGGGCCCTGGAAACCCCCACCTTGAACTTTCCCACTTGATCAAGTCTCTGGAGTTTGCCTGAGACCTTTTCCAGTTAATTAACCGGCCCCACCCTAGACCTTTACTCCTTGATTTTATCTAGACCCCAGTCTCCCTTGGCCATGTGGTCCAGTTTCTTGTTACCTCCCAGTTACCCCAGACTACTTGGCCTCACCTAGATCCCTTCCACAGTCTTTTTGTGTGTAAGATCTATCTTGGGTCAGATTCAATAAGAGTCTGGCCAATTACAGCAGATTTTTAGAATCACACCCACCCTGATCTGTGTTCTAATAAATCTTGTCTTTGGCCGAGAGAAGATGTCACTATTTCAGGGTCCCAGCTCCCCTAAACCTCAGCAATACGATAAAAAAATCAGAAGCATATAATATACCTTTTAAAGCTTTTGGTAGGAGATATATTCTTAATCAGACATGGAGTGGAAGCAATTACAAAAGGTAAGATATAATTTTGATTACAGAATGTTTCTATGCTTAGAATCCATTTAGGAGAAGAGAGAAAGTGGTCACCTGGGGAAAAAAAGCCCCTGCCTGTCAGACATGTCAGACAAAGGTTTAGTAATCTAGATATATAGAGAACTATGTATGATCGTAGCATGTGTGTATGAATGTACATGCATTTATAATGTTTAGTAATTTCAGTTGTGTCTGACTCTTGATGACCCCATTTGGGATTTTCTTGGCAGAGATACTGGAGTGGTTTGCCATTTCCTTTTCTGGCCCATGTTACAGACGAGGAAATGGAGGCAAACAGAATTAAGTGACTCACCCAGGGTCATATAACTTGTAAATGTCTGAGGCTGGATTTGAACTCAGGTCTTTCTGACTCCAGCACTTCATCCACTGTGCCACCTAGCAGCACATATACATACGTATGTATAAGATATACACCAAGAGTCATTTCCTAACAGATAGTCAAAGATATAAAAATAAAATAAAATAAAATTTGCGAACTATTAATGACCATATGAAAGAAAACTCCAACTTGCTAATAATGAAAGAAATAGCAATCAGTACAGCTTTGACTTTTTACCTCATATCCTTCAAATTGGCAAAGATGCCAGTAAATGGCAGTTGTGTTTGTCTTCGGTTTTTGTAGACCATGACATCAGGGAGATGATGACATGACTTGCAGTTGACTTTGACTTGAGTGAGGGAGAGCTGAAGTGGCAGCAGTCCTGGAGACAGGCACACTAGGATGTTCTTCATGGAACTAGGAATATGGGTCAACCATTTTGGAAAATAATTTGTAATTAGACCGACAAAAAGTGATTCCAAAGATCGTGCCTTTTATCCTAGAGATTCTGCTCCTGGCCATAGACTCCAAGGAGGACACTGATAAGAAGAAAGTCTCTAACTGTGCCAGAGTAGCTGTTGTAGTGGCAGAGACAGAAGCATAGTGGAATCCTAGCAACTGAAGAATGACTAAACATTCTAATACATGAAGCTGTGAACAGAAAAGCATGGAACTATCTACATGAATTGTTACAGAGGGAAGTAAGCAAAGCCTTACTTACAGTATACAGTATATACAGAATAGCTACCACAAATTATTTGAAAGCAAGCACTGCATGATTTCAGAGAATAAGCATGGCCCTAAAGAAGAGATTTTGAGAAGACCGCACCCTGCTTTGGTCCTTTGCAGAAGTGGGAGGTTCTTGTGGAGTGGAGCATTGCACATATTTTCACATTTTTCAGTGCATTGATCAATTTTGCCAATTTTTTCTCTTCCTTTTTTTTTAAATAAAAGAAATTTTGTTATTTGGAATGGTTCTCTGGGAGGGGAAAGAGCAAGAATGCAGGGGGAAATTTAGGTGATGTAAAAATGGCTTAGGATATGATCACTGCCCTGGCATTTGATTCATGATTGATAACAAAATAGAGAAAGGGCAAAGAATGGGGAGAGCAGGGATCAGGTTAGCAAGATCCTCTTTAGGTCAAAGTTAAGAACCCAACATGAATCAGAGAAAGCGTTTTGTACCAGAAATTATTCTGGACTTGGATTCAGAAGAACTGGGTATAAACCAAATTCTAGGCTCACTACTTACTATCTCTGTGACCTTGCATAAATCAGTCCTCTCTCAAACTTTATGATTGCTTATAGAAAAAAAATGATTGGAATAGAAGTATTCTTAGAGTGTTCCCATTTTGACGGATTGGCCCAGTATCCTGTACTAATAATGTCTGATGTGTTCATGGGGCTTTGTTTGCCAAAGGTTGAAGTACAAGTAATAGTAGCTCACTTTTAGAACACTTTCATTGGACAAAGGTTTCTTCAGAGAGTCACTGAGTTGGTGGGTCATTATCCCCATTTTACATGTAACCTCTGTCTGAATTTGATTTCTGCTCCAATCTGTAGCTTTTTTTCCCTGATCAATTTTTGTGTCTTAGTTGAGTGCTAAAGAGAGATCAAAGTGTAGAAGGTAGTGCAGGGAAAATAATAATAATTAATATTTACAGGAAGTGATAACTGGCAGGTGCTGGGAAATCAAGAAGGAGGATTGAGAAAATGCTGTTGGTTTTGGCAATTAAGAGAAGTCAGTCATGGTAACTTCAGAGGGTGTGGTGTCACTTGAGTGAAGAGCCCTCGTGCTAGATTACAGATGGATTTAAAAGAATCTCAGTATCACAGAATTGGGTAGTTGGAAGGGACTCACTTCAGTAGCCAAGTTCAGTCTATATGGAAAGGAATGTACATCCCCAAGAAGACAAGAAGGCATCTGGCCTCTAAGGAGGGGCCTTCCACCACCTTTCGAAACTGTCTGTGACTCTTCATGACCTGTAATTTTGGGAAGTTTGTCCTGAAATGAATCATATATTTGCCCTTAGCAAATTCTGTGCGTTGCTGCTGATTGTGTCTTCTGGGGCCAAACACAACAAATTTAAACTCCATTTCACATGACAGTCTTTTAAACCTGGCTTCTTTCTCCCATTTACCTCCCCGGGTGTCTCCATCTCCTTTTGAGCCTTCTTTGATGTGTTGTCTTGTTAGAATACAAGGCCCTTGAAGACAGGGACTGTTTCTTTTTACTTCTGTTTGTATTCCCAGTACTTGGTACTGTACCTGGCACCTCATAAATCAGCATTGTTGTTGAACTCTTTCTGACCTGAAGGATTATACTACCCATAGGGTTTTCTTGGCAGAGATATTAGATAGTTTGTCATTTCCTTTTCTAGTGAATTAAGGAAAACAAGTAGCCTGGGAATCACATGGCTAGTAAATGAGGTCACATTTGAACTCAGGTCTTCCTGACTCTAGATCTGGTGCTATCCACTGAGCGATGCCCTTGGTAAGCCAGTAATAAATGTTTTATCTGTCTAAAAATTTGAAGGTAGCTATTATTTCACCAAAGTTCTTTACTCTAGGTCCTTCATATCATCTTCATAGTACTGAGACTAATATCCCTCAAGGACAATTCTACCACTGTGATCTGTTCTCATGGTGAGAGCCAGTGTGGTGTAAGGGGAAATCACTTTGGATTTGGGGTCAGAAAATGGGAATTGTAGATCCACTGGGGAAACGTCCCTTCCCTTATGAGCTGTTCATTGGCCCTCTTTTGGCCTCAGGGTCCGTCTCTGTAAATTCATGTACAGCTGTTCACATAAGTAGCATGCACAGGGCTCCCTTGAGAAAAGTGTTCTGCAGACCTTAATGTGCTATTGCAGTGGGAGTTGGCATCATCCCCATGAGCTTTATAGACGATCACAAAAAATGAACAGAATAGGTGGTTGGGAAGATCCTTTCCATTTGTAAATCAGTGGGGAGCTGATCAGAAGACCATTGTGCCAGGGGTGTGGGGAATCCTTGATCCTTGGGGGTCCTCATTCAGAAGAAGATAAAGAAATTCACGTCAGCACACATTTATTAAGTGCCTGTCGTGTACCAGGCGCTGTGCTAAACAATGGAAATACAAAGAAAAGCAGAAGACAGTCCCAGCTCCCAGTGAGCTCAGAGTCTAATTGTGGTAACAATATGCAAACAGCTGTATGTGTGTACATTCAGGCAATAAAATATATATCAATAGATGATATAATGCAAAATGTTTCATATATGTATACATATCTATACAGGGTATATATATATGCATGCAGACACACACATGCACACACACACACACCTTGATGGAAGGTGGGAGAAAGAGAATTCTAGGCATGGGTGGGGGGCAACTGCTGAATGTGCATAGAATTAGGCTTTGGAGCATCAGTGAGAAGAGTGGGACAGAGGCCATTATCGCAGGACCTCGAAGTGGAGCAGGGTGTAAGGTGTAAGAAGACTGGAAAGGTAGGAGTGGGTCAGGTCACAGAACTTTTGAATGTTGTTTATATTTGATGCTGCAGATGTTAATGAACCATTGAAGTTTACTTGGTAGTGTGGCGACATGGTGAGACTTGGGCTTTAGACAATGGAGGGTAGACTGGGGTGGGGAGAAACGTCAGGGAGACCAACAAGCAGACTGTTGGAATGGTTTGGGGATTGAGATGATGAGGGCCTGTGTCAGAGGAGAAAGAGGAGAGTTATTGACGAGATATTACAAATGTAGAGAGAAAGAAAGGAAGGAAGGAAGGGAAGGAAGGAAGGAGGGAAGGAAGGAAGGAAAATAGCATGGCATTTAATAAACCTTACTAGGGAAGGTCCTGCCAAAGCCTAATAGGAAAACCAGAGAGCAGTTGGCAGGAAGTTAATATAGACAATATCTCAAACCACCCACCAAGATGGATATAGACTAAGACACAAAGGTGACATAATAGACAAATCAGACTAACAAGGAAGTTCCTTTTCAGATCATTGGATAGGGAAAACAGATCATGAGTAAAAAGTGATGGGATCACAGAAAATAAAATGGACAACTGTGATTTCATAAAATTGAAAATGTTTCCACGAACAGATCCATTGTGATTAAAATCAGAAGGGAACTTCTGGGGGAAATGAAGAAATCTTTGCAGCAAATGTGTATGATAAAGACTTCTAAAAAAAGATCCAGTGGATAGGAGAACAATCAGAGAACATGTTGGGGGCGGTGCGTGGGGAGAGAACGAAGTAAAGTGGGGGGATGAAAGAAAGCAGACGACTGGCAGCGTCCGAGGTCTGTAGAACTGGGACGCAGTCAGAAGGCTGCGTCCAAGGGAGCTAGGGGCCATAGAGGCCTTGGAGGCTCTAGGTTCCCCACCCCTGCTGAGTCCAGACCTAATGTCCTTCCTTTTTTCAGGTTGAGTGCCTAGTCTGTTCTGCAAATCAGTCTCTGTTTTTTAGCTTAGTACCAAGTTATTTTGATGATTATTACTTTGTAGTATAGTTTGGGATTATACTAATCAACCCTTTAACTTCCCCCTTTCTAAAATTAGTGTTACCCTTGAAATGCTTGGCCTTTTTTCTCCTTGTGTGTTGCCTTACAGTTTTTTTTTCTAGCTCAAGAAAATACTCCTCTGGTAGTCTGAGCGTTTGTTGTTGTTTCGCTGCTGAGGCGTTTCCGGTTGCGTGCAGCCCTTTGTGGCCCTGCTCAGGGTGTTCCTGGCGCAGATACTGCAGTGATTTCCCGTTTCCTTCGCCAACTCATTTTATGCGTTGACTTGCTCAGTTTAACACAGCTGGTAAGTGCCTGGGGCCGCTCACGGAGATGGCTCTATCCACTGCACCATCTAGCTGCCGTTGATTGTCATTTTAATAAATAAATTAATTTAGGTAGTACTGCCATTTTCATCATATTGGCTGGATGTATGCCTGTAAGCAGGTAATGTTTCTCCAGTTACGTCAGTTTATTTTTGTAAATAATGTTTTGTAGTTGGATGCACTTCGAAATTTTTATTTACTATTTTGAATGGCATTTCTCTTTCTGACTCTGGCTGGTTTTGTTGATAATATGCAGGCATGCTGATGACATGCATAGATTTTATTATTATATCATGCAACTTTGCAGAATTTATTGTTTCAGTAATTTTTGCTTGACTCTTTATAGAGTTTTCTAAGTAAATCATCAAATTGTACCAAAAGTAATCATTTTGTTTCTTTTTTGCCTGTTATAGTTCCCTTGATTTATCTTTGTTGTCTTATTGCTATAGTTAGCATAGGATGCTTGTTAAATAGTACTGGTAAAAATGTACATCATTGTTTTACCCCTAATTTTACTGGAAAGGCCACTGACTTTTTTCATTACATATGTTTCCTCTTGGTTATCAATAGATAATATTTGTTAGATAAAGGAAAAGTCCATTTATTCTTTTGATTATTTTAAACAAATACATGTTGGATTTTGTCAGATACCTCTTTAAGCATCTATTAACATTCGTGTGTTGTAAAATTATTTTCATTATTGATATTGTTTACATATTTATAGACTACTTTACATTGAATAGCCTTGTTACTGGTATATATCCAAATTGAACATTGTGTATAATCTTATAGTCTATTTACTAACATTTGATTTAAAATTTTTGTGTCAGTGTTTTTAGGGATATTGGTCTGTAGTTTTGTTCTCTGTTTTGTTTCTTCCTGGTTTAGCTGTCAGGACTATAGTTGAATCTTGGAATGAGATTGAAAAGGAACAGTCTTTTCCTATTACTGCAAACAGGTTGTGTGTGTGTGTGTGTGTGTGTGTGTGTGTGTGTGTGTGTGTGTGTATGTGTATGTGTGATATTGGAATTAATTTTGGTTTGAATGTTTGATAAAATTCACTTGTAAATACCTCTGGTCCTGGGATTGTTTTCTTTGGAAGTTAATTTATGACTTGTTCAAGTTCCTTTTCTTATATTAGGTTATTAAAACAATCTATTTCTAATTTTGTTAAATGTGTATTTCTGTTTTTGTAAGTAGTTATTCCTTTCCCCTAATATATATTATTCCTCTAATAATATCAGTTTTTGACATCTAATTAGTCAAAATAGTTTCTAGCACTTTCTTTTATTTCATCTTCTGTTGTGGCAGTTTCTCCTTTTTCACTAAAAATCAAACTAACTGTTTTTCTATTTTATTTTCAAATGCTCCTAGATTTCTTCATTCAGTTTTTAAGTGTCACTATTAATATCTTTAATTCTTAGAACTTCTACTTTTATACTTAGAATTTTTTATTTAAAGTTGTAGGCTAAACTTACTGGTTCGTTCTTTTCAAGTCAGTGGCAATTTTTTAAAATTAAATTGTTTTATTTTTGAAAAGTGAAAATATACTTTTGTTTTGTCTAAGTGCCCTTGTTTAGTAGTCAAGAAAAACACACAGTGACATTCGCCTCGTCTCCCCTACCCCTAATATATGTCTCAGTCTGCGCTGTAAATCCATCACTTCTGTCAGGAGGTGGGTGTCATGGCTCATCCTAAATTCCATTGCATCTTGGTTGGTGGTTGTGTTGATTAGAGTTCTTAACTCTGTCGTCAGTTCACCCAAGTCTTCTGAGGTGACTGAATCCGTCTCTTCATCATTTCTTGCAGCACAATAGTGTTTCCTCACATTCAGGTACCATAAGTTACTGAATCGTTCCTTAATTGGTGGCTCCACCTTCCCTCTGTTTCCAATTCTTTGCCAGCATTAAAAGAACTGCTATGAATATTTTTCCTCTTCCTCTTTGTTCTCTTTAGGGATCTAGACCTAGTGGTGGTATCACGGGGTTGAAGGGTATGTATGGTTGTTTTCTGGAGTGGTTGGACCACTTCATAGTTCTTCAAAAAGTACATTAGTGTACCTGTTTTTCTATAGCCCCTCTAATGTCGTTTTTGTTTTTTGTTAGTCTTGTTAATGTGATAGGTACAGGGTGGAGAATTGTTTAATTTGAATTTCTCTAGTTGGTCCAATTAGTTGGATTTAAAACATGCTTTCATATGGCTATTGATAATTTGGATTCTTTCTCTGAAAACTGCCTGTTAATATCCTTTGATCATTTATCAATTGGGGAATGGCTTTCATTCATATCACTTTTAATTGGTTCTCTGTATGTCTTAGGAATGAATCGTAGGAATGAAACCTCTATTAAAGAAACTGGGATGCAAAGATTTTTTTTTCTCCTATTTACCTGACTCTCTTCTAATTTTAGCTGCATTGGTTTTGTTTTGGCAATGTCAGAAAACTTTATATAATCAAAACTGGCCATTTTACTTTCTTTCTCTGTTACTTGTTTGGTGATAAATGCCTCTCTATCCATAGACGTGACAGATTATTTCTTCTTCCTCTAATTCTTTTCAGTTGTCACGTTTCACATACCCATTTGGAGCTTATCTTTGGATCTATCATGATATTTTGGCTTATGCCTAGTTTCTACCAGAATTGCTTTACAACAGTTTTTGTCAGATTGTGAGTTCTTACTTGAGTCATTGGCACTTTGGGTTTATCAAATATACAGTTGTCATTTGTTTCTGTATATTGTGCACTTAATCTCTTTGACTAATTGACCTGTTTCCTAATCAGCACCATTTTTTTTTAACCGTGGCATCCAGTTTCTATTCACAAGGAAAAATCAGTCCATCTTTTAATTTTTTTGAAAAATTGCTGACATTACAGAACTAAACCCTCTTACATTTCATTGATAGAACCAAAAAAAAAATTCATGAGGCCCCCTCCCCGCCCTGAAAAGAAAAACAGTGCCCTCCAAAACCCCAATGCAAAACAACAGTATCAAAACCCAGAGAGGCTTATAAGACTAAGTGGTTTTCAGGTGTTAATAGCTGAACAGAGAAAGGAATTAAAGCATCGTAATTTTTAAGAACAAGTGAGTAATAAATTTATGTAGAATCTGAAAACATATCCGGCTGTTTAAAACCTGGAATTGCTGACTCTTTAGAAACGACACAAACGGATCATGGATGGTGAACAGTACAAGGGAATTACAGGTGATTCCAGCTGCTCCCCATCTTCTCAGAGGCAAGCCTGGCGTTGATTAGATCCAGTCTAATGTGGGCAGCAGATGCAGTCATGATACCCTGCCTCTCAGGAGACCCTTCCACTGAATTGACCATTTTTTGGAACCTCAGACATAATACCTTTATGTTCAGTTATGCATCTAGTCAAGTTATTTGGTATGGTGAGTGCATGAGAAGTAGTCTGAGCTGTTGCATCCAATCTTGGCCAATAACTTTTCAGCTCTGGAGATCTGGATTCATTCCACTGAACCTGATGTTGCCACACATCATGGGAAAGTGAGACTATTGCCTCGCTAGCTGGTGCAGCTGGTCGGATTTAGTTGTGGAATGGCATACTGACCTTGGATAGTATAGGCCTCAGTAAGGGAAGGGGGTGGCCTGTGTTGTACCTATACTGATCACCTGCAGAGGTGACTGGAGCATTGGACGGTTTGGGCTGATTGAGGACGGTTATACCCTTTCAGAGGTGACTGACTGAATACCGTGACGAGGCAGATCTGATTGACATACTCCTTGGGATGCCAGAAATAGTGACGGCCCTCTCAATGGAGCGTTAGCCACTGTGGCCCGGCCCTTGTACTTGCTCATTTCTTTTCCTTTATGGTTTACTCCTCCTTTTAGCAGTAGCATTAATGTAGTCCTTCTTTTATCCTTACAACAATTCTGGGAGATAGAGCCTATTATTCTTCCCATTTAATGGTGGAAAAAACCCCAAAGTAGACAGTAAGTGACTGGAACAAAGTCACTATACTAGTAAGTATCTGAGGCTGAATTTGAACTCAGGTTTTCCTGACCCCAGTCCCAGTCTTCTCTCTTCTCACTGCCCCCTCTAGGCCTTTGGAATTATGATTGATCATTATATTAATCAAAGTTATTAAATTCTTAAAAATTGTTCATTTTTATAATATGATAGTATAGCACACCTACTTTTCCCTTTGGGAATTCACTTATGACTTGTTCAGTTTCTTTTTAAGATTGGATGATTTAATTTCTCATATTCTTTTAATCTTTGTATTTCATATATTTGTAAATGTTAATCTACTTTAGTGAGGTTATCAGTTTTATTGACATATAGTTCAGCAGAATTGTCTCTAATAAATTCTTTTAGTTTTTATTCATTTCTTGTGAGTTCCCTGGTTTCATTTTTCTTACCAGTAATTTGGTTATCCTCATTTAAAAAAAAAAATGACTTAGTGTTTAGTGCTTTATCTATTATAAAACAATTCCTAATTTTTCTTTCAATTTTGATAATCTTTGATTTTAAAAATTCCTACATTGATATTTGATTTTTAAAATTTTATTGGTTTTCTAGATTTTAAGGTTGCATGCCCAGTTCATCAATCTGTTCTTTCTTTTGTGGAACATACTTAGAACTGTAAAATTCCCACTAGGGATTATTCTGGCTGCATCCCAAAATTTTGGTATAGTGTGTCATTATCTTTAATGAAGTTATCTATTGTTTTTATGATTTGTTCTTTGACCTATCAATTCTTTAGGATTAAGTTACTTAGTTTTCAATTAACTTTTTCTTTAGTGGCCTTTATTTAAAATGATCACTGCTGTGTTATGGTTAATACAATAAAGTACAATCCAATATATGTTTAATATTTCTGTTGTTCTGTATTAGCTTTTCAGGTTTTTATATCCTAAATACACTGTTAGAAGGTGGCATGTACTACTGAGAAGTATATATATATATAGACACACACACACACACACACACACACACACACGCACGCACTCACACTCTCTCTCTCTCTCTCCTGTTCCTTTTCAGTCATGGCCAGAGTTCTATCATATCTAACTTTTCTCAGATTCTATTCATGTTTTTAACTTATTCTTTATTTCTTAGTTAGACGTGTCTTGATCAGGCATCCCACTGTTATAGCTTTATAATCTGGTTCTCCCTGTAAGTTGTTTAGCTTTTCTGTTTAAGTATTTTGATTCTTTGATAAGACCAGCAGTTTCCTGATATAACCTGCCCAACTTCCTTGACTTAGCTTCCTGGTAGCCTGGAAGCATAAAGGTCCCACACAACCAGCATGTTTTTAGATGGAGATGAGGGGGATTGCATCCAGGGAAATTGTCACTGTAGCCTTGCTGTATAAGAGCAAAGTAAACCACCTCTGTAAATATTCAGTGACTGAAGCACCTCATTTCATCCCAATACGGAACCTGTGTTAAAAGATGGCACTGGGGTTGGAGCTGTGCCTTCAGCAGATATTAAACTAATAGGTGCATTTATTTTAAATCTTGAAGTTCATTCATTGTTTATGGTCCTTCTCAGCTGCCAGGCAGTTAATAGACTTTGAGCTCCTGCTGTGTGTCGGGCACTGTGCTAAGTCCTGGAGGTGGAAAAGTAAAGAAAGGAAAGTAAAAGACAGCTCCTTCTTGAGGAGCTTATTAGCATGTGTAGTTTTCCTGTTTATATCTTTTAATTAAGTATTTTGCTGTTGTCTTGTCTGAGATCATGATTGCTACCTTTCCCTTTTTGGTTTCAAGTGAATTTCATCAGCGTAATAGATTTGGCTCCCACTCTTTACTTTAAGGTTTGGGTGAGCTGCTGTTGGGTGTGGTGGAGCTATGGCCTGTTGGGACCAGGGAGATGGGGAAGCAGCAGTGGGATCCTCTAACGTGTGTCTCCAGGTCCTCCTCCTTTGTCATGTTACTCTTGTGATATGAAGGGGCCATGCACTAGACCAGATTCTTCTACCTGAGCACCTGTAGGGTTTGACCGACTGACCTGGCTGTGGAGTACCTCTAATGACTGGGATGACTGTGCCACACAGATAGATGCAGTCGGGCAGCCATGGAGTTCCACTGTAGTTACATGGGAGCTCTTCTCAGCATCCACAGACAGATCTGTCACTGTATGGGGTAGAGAAGCCAAGAAGAAAAGGAAGGGGAAGGGGGATAGATCTTAGTGAGTATGGCTTGAAGAGGCAGAAGGTAGGGGAGGAGTGATGGGAAAAAAATGATTAAGCTTCAGAAGATTCAAACTGGAGAGAGATGTTGTCAGTTGTTTTGATTGTGGCAAAGCACTCCCAACTCAGACACATCAGAGGACTCATGGCAGTGGAGCCTTAATAAAGCTAATGGAAGTTGGACTTTTGTACCCACATCTCCAGACTGAGTCATCATGAGAGAATTCAGATTGGTGAGAAGCCTTGTTAATGTAATAAATGTAGGGAAGCCTTCATTAAAAACTGCCTAAATAATCACCAGAGGAGCCATATTGCATAGAAGCCTTACAAGTATGAGGAGAGGAGGAAGGCCTTCACAGCTTGAAACTAATCCTGAATAGGAGTATGTGTACCGCAAAGAAGCCTTATAGATGGGGTCAGCATGGAAAAGTCTTCCCTGGCCAGAAGATTCATACTGGGGAGAAGCCATGGAAGCGTAAGTAATGTAGGCACATTCACAATTCTTCACTCAGAATTCAGCCCTAACTGGACATCAGAGGATTCATGCTGGAGAAAAGTCTGATAATGAATTCGGGAAAAGCTTCAGCCACCACTTGTAATTTATTGCACAATAAATAATTCATATTGCTCAGTACTCAGAGAGAAAATGAAAATCAGGAAACTTTCATTCAAATTTTAGACCTCATTAAGCATTTATGTAGGATGGAAGGAACAAATGGAAGGAAGCCTGGTCGTTGTGCAAATGAGAGAGTGCCTTGTTTGTCATTAAATGTCGATTTATGCTGGAAAATAAATTTACAAATGCAATGAATTTGTGAAAGCATTCAGGAATTCCTCATTTTTTTTTTTCAACATCACCTGATTCATACTGGAGGAACATCTTAGAGAGGCAATGAATGTGAGGAAGACTTTTCTGGAGTTAAGTATCAGACATATATGAATGAAAAGGCATTTATTAAAACCTTAACATTAAGCATTGTGAGAAATATTGGGGATACAAACAGATGATGACAGTCTCTGCTCTTAGATTGTATTTTAATTGGGAAAGTCAACACAAGTAGAAGGGTTAATTGGGCATCAATAGAATGCTGGGCCTAGAATCAGGAAGACCTGAGTTCAAATCAGCCTCAGACACTTACTAGCTGTGTGACCCTGGGCAAGTCATTTAAGTTTTGTTTGTTTCAGGTTCCTTAACTGTAAAATGGGGATAGTACCTATCCCCAGCGATTGTTGTGAGGTTCAAGCGAGATAATAAAATACTAAGTAGAGTGCCTGGCATCTGGCAGGTGTTCTATAAATGTTAGACAAGTAGAAAGTCTATGGGAGATCCTTTAGGGTTCAGTGATCCCTAATTGGCATCTGAATTAGTTAGCAAATATATATTGAAGTGCTGTTTTTTGCCAGGTACTGTTTGAAACACTGGAGATACAAAGAAAGGTTAAACAGTCCGTGCCCTCTTACCCACCCCTCCAGCACATCTCCAGCTGCCTATTGGACGTTTCAAATTGAATATCCTGTTTCAAACTTAATCTGACCAAAACTGAGCTCATTATCTTTTCCCCAAAACTCTTCATAATTTTCCTATTACTGTCAAGGGCACCTTAAGATAGAAGTTAGGACTGGATGTGGAGAGTTGAGCATCCTCTGCCTAGAAATGATAATGTGAATTCATGGGAGCTGATGAATATGTGCCCCCCAGAGGTTGTCTGCCACCACTGGGAAGGGAAAAAGTGTTAGTTTATTAGAATCAGGAATGGTGGTGGGGGTTCCTTGTCCAAGGAGGGAAAGAAAAAGTGAAGGAGATATTGGCAGGAACGTTAGGAGGCTTGGGGTCCAGTAGGTCCTGTTGGTTAAGAAATAATTCCAATTGAGGCCTTGCAGGCAACCCCAGCTGGGCCTGGGGCTTATTGCTCTGGAAAATAAGAAGATTCATATTAGAGATGAGAGAGTTCTTAGGAATATGATAAATGTCAGAAGGCTTTCTTTAACAAATACAAACTTTATTAAACACCAGAGTTTTCATAATGGGCAGAAAAACTAACCACCTTGAATTTAATCTGCCTCCATATGTTTTCATTAAATATGTTACCTGACAAGTCATTAAAGCTGGTATCAAGTGTCTGCACTCTGGAGGTCCTTTCCTGTAAGTAACAATGCTTTTTATAGTTTTCTTATTCCATCCTGAAACTTTTTTTCCTCAAGTAATAAGATTGTCAAACACCAGATGATTCTTAGGAACCAAAACTCAATGAAAATGAATTTGGGAAAGTCTCTTCTTAAGCACCAGATGATTCATGTACCGTTGATGCCTTATAAGTGTAATAAATGTGGGAAAACCTTCTGTGCCATTAACAGATTGGTAGATTCATAGTTTTTAAAAGCCTTACAAATGTAAAGAATTTGGGAGAGTATTTAGTCCCTCATATTGTTTTCACTGTTAGCTGATTCACACCTGAGAGAAGTCTTATCATTGTAATGAATGTGGGAAAGCTTTTAGATGACAGCTTAGATTTTATGAAGCATCAGAAATAAAGGAACAGAAAAGTATTTACCTAACGGCTTCCTCTGTGCCAAACCCAAGGCTAATAGGTAAGTGCTGAAGATACACACAGAGAATCCTTGCTCTCAAGGAGTCAGCCCTCTAATTGGGAAGAAAACACATGTGGAAGAGGCAACTGCAAAGTAGACAGAAAGACCTACAAATCCTTTGGTTTCAGCTCTAGGGCCACTGGCCAAAACCAGTATTTCTTGGCATGCCTCTGGATGTCAGCTGTGAAGGGGCCGCCCACTGCCATTGGGAATGGAGAAGTGGGTCTGAGGGTCAGAGTGGGGAGGGGGAGCCTGGATTTTCTCTGGTCAGGGTAGGAATGATGGTTCAGGGACGTTCCCAGCTGACATATTGGGGGAAGAGGGGACATGAGGTCCCCCTAGGCACCTCTGGAGCTCTTCAGATGCCTCTGAAGGGGGTCTTTGGCATTTGGGTGTAGGGGGAAGGAGAGAAGTAATGGAAAAGCAAATTCACAGAAAGTAGCTAATGTCTGAAAGCTCCCTTTCAGACCATGTCACCTCTCCTCATGTTACTAGACTGACTTTCCTTTCTTTAGTCTCTTCTAACTGCTCTGGGCAGCTTTTGTTGACTTTAGGTTTTGTCTGCAGCTGGCATAGGCATCATGATTCCAGGGGCGAGCAGCAGCATGAGCCGTGCACCCGCCAGCCAGCATCAAGATTGTTCCTCACTGCATCTACAGTGTGAGTCCGAGGCCCCCCAAAGGCCTGGCCTCTGATTCTGGATGTGAGGAGCTTCTCTTGGGGCTCAGCATATTCAGGATCTTTGACTTGGCCTGCAGTGCACTGATGGCAAACTGCATCATTATCATCACCCTGAACTTCCCAGTTGTGTGAGGCCCAAGCTGCCCAGCCCCTGTCTTGGAGAAGGAGGCCAGAACTATCTCTGAAATAAAAAGCAGTCAAAGAAGATTGAAGAAATGAGAGGAACGGAAGAAGTGAGCCAGGATCAGCTCCAATCTGGAGGAGCAGTTCTAGTAGTGCATATAGCTATCTGCTTGAAGCCATAGCAGATGACTGCCCTGAAGGGCAGGGATCTAGAATTCTACCCGAGGAAGAGAAAGCTCTAACTGGGTGGCTGTCTCCCCCCAGAGCCGGGCACCTTCCCCTCTCCCCTTGCTTTCCAGCACTCTTTTGTGTGTTATTTTCCCTGATTAGAATGTCTGGGCATTGTTGGCAGGGACTGTCCTTTTCCTTTCTTACCCACAGTAGGTGCTTATGTCTATTGACTTTGTTCAAACAAAACTGCCCTCTCAGGGCTGTCTTCCTCTGCCCTTGTCTCTTCATTATCTCATTTGGAGAACTCATCAGTTATTATCTCTGTGCAGAGGATTCCCATATCTACATTTCTGGCCCTCATTTCTCTCCTGAACTCCAAACCCACCTCCTCAGCTGATTTTTGGACCTCTCAAACCATGTACTTCAAAGGTATCTCAAAGTTAAAATGTCCAAAGCAGAACTCATTATCTTTCCTCCACCTTCTGAACTTTCTGTTATTGGTGAGGGTACCACCCTCCACTCAGTATCTCACAGTCTTGGTGGCATCTTCAGGTCCTTACTGCAACTCAGCCCACATATCCAGCCTCTTATCACATCATATAATTTCCACCTTCACAGCCTTTCTCACCACTCACACGACTCCCTTGCTAGTTCATGCCTTCATCAGCTCTAGCTGGATTATGGCAGTAGCCTTCTTTGTGCTCTCCCTGCATCAGGTCTCCCCACTGTCTAGTCTCTTCTCCACTCAGGTGCTAAACTACTCTTTTAGTTACTGTGATTTCCCATGTGCAGTCAATTCCAGTAGGTCCTGTTGGCTTCTAGGCTAAAAGGTAAAGTGTTTAACTTAAAGGCCCTTCACAGCCTTTCTGAAACCTGTCTTTCCAATCTTACTGAACTGGCTTCACCTCCTGCACTCTCCTGTCCAGCCAAACTGGCCTCTTTGTGCTCCTGCACATGGCAGTCCCTCTCCCGTCTCTCATTTCCACCTCCCATATACACATTGTGTGTCCTTGACGCGTACAAGATTCCCATGTCACCACTGCCTCAGAGAGTCCCTTTCTTCCTTCACATGCTCTAAGCCCCATCAGACAAGGGACAGTAAATGGGTAGAAGATAAAGATAGGCAGGTTCTGGCTGTTGTTAATGTAGCTCCACTCCCACCTCACTCCCTTTAAACCTCTCCAACTTCCCCCTCACACATTGGTGAGCCAGGTTTCCAAATGCAAGAAAACAGATGACAAACTGTTGGCCAATGATTCTGATTCCTGGGAATATTCTAGAATGGATCATTATGTTTGGTGCCCATATAGAATGGGAGGTGGTGATAACAGGATGGCTTTCACCAACTTTTATTTTGCAGTGTTGCTACAGTAGATGAAGTTATGCTCTTTACATAGCTTACTTAGAGTCTAGTGAAATTTTTGGTAAAGTATCATACTGTCCTAGGGAGAAATTGTTAGAGGAATGAGAGGTGTCAGACCCTCATCTGGATAGTGGGATCAGTTTGGGGGTTCACCATATAAAGATATTGTAGATGAGCTGGAGAGTGTCCGGAAGAAGCAAAAGTGATCTTTAGAGGATTCTAAGGGCTACTGCTTGAGAGAGGCGTTGGGCTTGTTCAGTTTGGCCTCAGTGGCCAGAGTGAGGGTTAACGATGGCATGGAATTTACAAAGAAGAAAAGGACAGGAGTCACCCCAGGACTGGCTTCCTCCAGTCGTCTTGACCTTTCTCATCATTGACGTTGTTGACTCCTCTGTGGGCTTTCATGACTCTTGTCACTGTTGGCTCTCTTCCTGTCTGTCTTAACATTCCTCAGACTCTTCATCATGACTCCTTCCTGTGGATGTTCCATAGGGTCTAGGTTGTGTTCTCTTTCCTCTCTGTATACTTCCCAGTAGATAGTACTACAAACATGTTGCTCACCTTGCTGCTCCAGGATTGCTCAGTGTTGCTGTGTCCTTGGATGACAATGAAGCAAAAATAAGTTCTCTTGATAGAATTCCTCCAGGGGCTCTGAGCCACATTTCTGTCTATCTTTGTACTCAATGATCCAGACAATAATCATAGAAATAAAATCAATTTTGGGAGTGGGAAATTGATTCTAGCAGGGGTTTTCATGTAAATATGATTTACTGATCCCAAGGTTGCTAGGAGAAAGTGTGCAGAAAGTGTCAACTCTTATTGATGTACCGTGTACCTGGCAAGCCACTCCAATTCTGTCAGCCTTCTCCAGTTCCTTGTCTACCAGATAGGGATAACATGCCCCATAGCACCTTTACCTGTGGTGGTTCTCATGACTAATTAATGGAAAACAGTTAACCATCCTTAAAGCTGCCAAACTTGTCATGTTTTATTTTATGTTCTGGGGCCAGTGGTTCAAAATGGCAGAGAAGCGGACGAAGAGATCTTCTACTTCAGTATCTCTCATGTTGTATATGAGGAAACTTAAGCCATGGGAGAGTAAGTGATTTTCCCATGGTCACAAAGCTAATGAGATGGGGCTAGGGTTTAATTTTAGGCTTTTTATTCCAAATCCAAGGGACTTTCTGTTACACATACTGCCTTTACTTAGTGATTTTATACTCTTGTTCTTGAACTAATGAGGATGTAGGATTTCCCCTAAGCTCTGGTTTTCTCCCCTGTTTTTATCTCTCCATCCTTTGCCCTTGAATACATTATTAACTTGTACATCAAAGGTCAGGGGAGTGAGTCTATTCTAACCTCGTCTGCAAACCCACTTTCTATTCTTTCTAACTCATTTTTCCTCACCAGCTTTTCTCAGAACCTTGTATTTACAGCTGAATTACAATTAGATGCTTACCTGCTACCCCTTCCTTGCCTTTATCCATTTTCTGCAGGCCGTATTGGAGTATGTTTAACACCATATGCTTTCTCTGGGCACCATTTTCAGTTGCATGACCTTATCCCCAGGTTCTTTCCTCCAGTTCACAGAACTGGGGACATTCATACTTTATATTAATGTCTTTCAGACTTGGAGCCTAGTACTGAGAGCACAGAGGCAACTCCAAAAGAGAACATTCCAGGAGAAGAATCATCCCAGGGGGTGAAGGTAGAAACGTTAAGAGGGGCAGATCTTTGCCACTCCACTTTTAGGGGATATGGGGAAAGAGAGAGCCAGAGAAAGAGGCAGCAGGTAAACAAGGAGAGTGATGTGAGAAAAAGGACTCCGCGTCAGAAGACTCAAAGTAGAGAGAAATGTTATAAATGTCACGAGTGTGAGCAAGCCTTCACTCACAACTCAAGCCTTGTTCAACATCAGAGGAGTCATACAGGGGAGAAGCCTTACAAATGTGATGAATGTGAGAAATCATTCTCTCGAAACTCAAGCCTTATCCTGCACCAGAGGATTCATACTGGAGAGAAGCCTTATAAATGTAATATATGTGGCAAAGCCTTCATTCAGAGTTCGACTCTTATTGCTCATCAGATGTTTCATACTGGAGAGAAGCCTTATAAGTGCAATGAGTGTGTGAAGGCCTTCATTCAAAGGTCAGACCTTGTTAAGCACCAGAGGATTCATACTGGAGAGAAGCCTTATAAGTGCAACGAATGTGGGAAAGCTTTCATTAAGAGCTCAACCCTGATTGTACATCAGATGATTCATACTGGAGAGAAGCCTTATACATGCAAGGAATGTGGGAAAGCCTTCATTCAGAGGTCAACCCTTATTGTACATCAAATGACTCATACTGGAGAGAAGCCTTATAAATGCAGTGAATGTGAGAAAGCTTTCACTCAGAAGTCTCACTTGGTCCAACATCTGAGGATTCATTCTGGAGAGAAGCCTTATAAATGTTATGAATGTGGGAAAGTATTCACTTACTCCTCACATGTTTTTCGGCATCAAAGAATTCATAGTGGAGAGAAGGCTGAAAAATATAAAGAGTAAGAGATAGCATTAATTTGAAATTCAATACTTATTGGACATCTGCTGAATGATACTGGAAATTAGTCCCAGGAATAGAAAAGGCTGGGGAAACCATTGATTCAGATTTCAACCCTTGTGGAATACTTAAGAATTCCTGCTTAAGAATTACATAAATGTAATTTACTGAGCACTCAACTTTAATTGAATATCAGAGTATTCACATTGAATAGAATTTTATAAATACAAAAAATTTGGGGAAGGCTTTTAGTAAATACTCAAACTTTATTCATCATCAGTTGATTCATGTTGAAGAAGTCTTATGAATGTCATGAATGTGAGAAAGCCTTCTGTGGCGGTCAGAACCTTGTTAAACATCAGAAATAAATAAAGGAAAAAGCATTTGTTAAGCGCTTCTTTTGTGACAATAAACGCTGTGCTAAGAGCAAATATACAAATGAAAAAAGAAGATAGTTCTTGTTCCTAAGGATCTTTCAATGCAATTGGAGGTGGGAGCATGTGCAGAAAGTTCTGCTGTCAAGAGGATGGAAAGGCCCACAATTCCCAAGTGTTCACCTATATTTCCAGTGGCAAGGCACAGAAGTCTTTAGCATGTATTTGGGGACCCTTTCCCACAAAGAATGTTCCCAGTATTAGGAATAGTGCTGTGGACTTGATAAATTGTGAACAAGTAGTTCTTAAGGAGAGAAATCCAAACTTTTTGTAGACATTTATAAATGCTCCCAATAATTAATCATTAGATAAATGTATATCAGGCAACTTTCTGGTTCAGCCATATACCCATCAGATGGGTAAAGTTGACCAAGAAAAGGAAAACGACAAATGTTGGATGGGTTGTGGGAAAACAGGCCCATTAATGCATTATTAGAGGAACTAAGTGGTGAACTGGTGCAGAATTTAGGAAAGGTATTTGGAACTGTGATTTAAAAAAAAAAAGTGACTGTTCTTGGCATTTACTCCAAAGACTTTATAAAAGAGAATGACAAGGGACCCATAGATACAAGACTGTTTATGATGTTTCTTTTCATGATGGCAAAGAACTGAATCCTAAGGGAGTACCTGCAGTTGGAGAATGGTTGAAAACAATTATGGCATATGAATGTAATGGAATACTATTTTGCTAAATGAAATGATGAAAGGCATGGTTTCTGAGAAACCTGAGAAGACATGTATGACCTGCTGCCGTGTGAAGAGAGTAGAACCAGAAGAATTTATATATCATTAAAAAATGAATAATTTTGAAAGCCTTAATAGCTCTGGTCAGTACAGTGACCAGCCGTGATTCTAGTTGATGAATTAGATGAAGAATGCTACCCTCCTCCTGACAAAGAGTAGTAAATATGCAAAACAAGACAAGTATTTTTTAGAAATTTTGTTTTTCTTTACAATGCATATTTATTAATCTCCCTTCCTTACCTCCCACCCCCCTGCCCTTGTTTAGTGGAGAGAGGTGGGAGGGAAACAAAATTTTTAATTGAAAGAGGTTTCTAAAAAGGAAAGTGGGAATGAATCTAAAGGTCAGAGTGAAAAGAGGATTCTGGATTCTGATTAATTAGGGAGGAAGTGCAGGTTTAGGGTCCTGCCTACAGGGGAAAGGGAGGGAAAGCATCAACAGAAAGACCGGAAGAGAAGTAATTGGGAAAAGGGGGGAAATGAGAGTCCTAGTGGACAGTTGTTCTGAGGCCATCCAGATATCCCTGGGATGGAATCTAGGACTTTTTGTCACAGGGGAGGTAGAAACATTGGAGGATTCATATTGGGGTGAATTCATAGAAAAGTAATTTTTTTCTCACAATAAAAACCTTACTCATCAGAGGAGTCATAATAGAGTGCTATGTGTGTGTGTGTGTGTCTGTGTGTGTGTGTAGGAAATGGGATGGGGAACTAGCCACCTCTAACTTAGGTAAGTTAATCTATTGCATATAAATATATATGCATTTATTATTTTTCTGTAAGTAATATGATGCATTTTTTTTGGTCTCTTGATCCATTCTGTAGCTTTTGCTTAATGAAGGAATTTAAACCAGTAACGCTTACTGTTATAACTAATAAATTGAACTTGTTTTCTGACATTTTCTTATTGATCATGTTGCCAGGAGAGAATGAAAGCTGTCTTAATCTGTCTTTTTCTATGACTGATGACCACATAAAGACTTCATTCTGTGAGAATTCTTCCTTTTCACAATGACCTCCTATCCACTCCACCTCCTAGGTCCTCAATAATCCAGGAGCCTTGAACTGCCTGTATTCTCATCTTTTCAGTCTCAATACTTTGGTGAACTGATTTAACTCCCCCAATCCTCTACTCTTTAATTCTTTGCCCTCTTATCCTATTGCTGATCACACCTAGCCAAACACCAGCCCTGCATTATTCCACCACCTAGCTCCTTTACTCCTAAGAACATGCTGCTGAAAAGATCCAAGATGCGATACTGATAGGGCCCTTTATAAATTTATGCTATCTCATCTCAACTAGACCCTTATTGAAGCCAAGCAATCTTTTCATACTTCCATACTGACCAAGTTGGTCTGTTACCTCATGTTGGAGGTTGGAATGAAATTAAATGCATATGGAAGCTCTGACAGTTAACAAAACAAGATTGATTTAGATTAGCAAAAGGACATTCAAGGTTGTTTATATAGGACACCATATTGATTCAACTGAGTGGAGCTCTCCTGCCTCTATTGTCTATGGTGGTGTGTAGGCCAAGTCTCAGAGAGCAAATAGAGTTTTTTGTAGCTTTTTGTATTTAGGATATCCATGTAAGTAAGGATGATCACTTGATCAATCACTTTACCTCACTTATCCTTGATAACCTTTTTCAGGTAAGTGCATTGGAGTAACATTAGTAGGGGTGGGGTCTGTTCTAATTAGTTGAAGGACTTGGTCATATCCTATGGGACCTGTATCAAATTAGCAAGTAGTGTGGATTCAGAGATTCATGTTTAGAAGTCTTCAGTCAAGTTCCTAAGAAGGAAGCATTGAGTGGTGGACAGATATTCTTAATGGGTCTGTCTTCCTCAGTTCTCTGCTTCTTCCAATATATCATCTGTATGGTCACCAAAGTGATTCTTCAGGGATCATAAATTTCCCTCTATAACCTGGTGAGAGATAGTATCCCATGCTCTAGCAATTTACGTTTTTGTTTTAAATTTTCTCATGAATAATCTTTTGGCTAGTCTTCCATCTTTTACACAAAGCATTCTCTATTCATGTCTTCTTCTGGTGCCTAATCATGGTATGGAGTTGAACTTGGGTACTGCAAGGCTTTGCAATGGGCATAATAGACTGGGAAGGGTTTTTCCTCTGGCCTGGCAGTGTGTTCATGAGCCATATGTGCTCTCTGAAGATGAGCAGGACTCAGTTCAGAGAGGATAACCACCATTGGGTTGGCCACTGGGCAGTTCTGACTTTTGGCTAACTGGTGAAGCCCAGTTCCTGAAGCGTATAGGGATTACGATGAAGGAATCAGTGAAATGAATAAACAACCATTTATTGAGTGCTTGTTCTACACCAGCCACTGTAGTTGGCACTGGGGAGAGAAGTAATGGCCCTGCCTTATGGGGAGCATGCTTTCTAAAGCAGGAGGTGACATATATAAGGGAGGAAGCCATAGAAGGAAAGTTTTCTCCCAGGGATGGTTAGAAGAGCCATGAGATGGTTGATGGATAAACCCTACCAGGCTGTGCAGCTGGAGGGACCTTCCGCATCAATGGAGTCATGAACCCTGGAAATAAAGGCAGAATCTAACCTGCTCACCCTGATTCTCTAGTCACCCATTGTCCCAGCAACATG
This sequence comes from Bettongia penicillata ogilbyi, assembly GCA_023548195.1. Classification (NCBI taxonomy): domain Eukaryota; kingdom Metazoa; phylum Chordata; class Mammalia; order Diprotodontia; family Potoroidae; genus Bettongia; species Bettongia penicillata. Next base: position 2,180,597 of record JAJHZJ010000310.1, on the reverse strand, counting down.
GATTAAAGTGTCATTCTTCCCTCTATTACCTCTTTGCTTTCCATATACATAGTTCATGGAAAAGCATCATAGAATCATAGCACAGTGGATTTTATTCTGGACTTTTAAGTTAGGAGACACTTTGGACACACCATGTTGGGTGACTGGAGAGGCCTTTGGCAGGTGTTGATCTGCTTTGCTAGAGAGAGATTCCCTGTACCTCTCAAAGCACAAGTCCAGGCTTCTCCACAGTTATTGCTGCTCTGGTTATATTACACTAGAAAGAATCAGTGAACCAATAAATACTTGTTAAGTACCTACTACATGCCAAGAATCTTAGTACCTACCATTCTGTTCCATTGGCTTCCATTGACTTAAGCTCCACTGTCCAGTTCATTGTTGGTGTGCTTGGGCACAGGTGAACAACCTGGTCTCTGTCCTTCAGGAGCACATCATTTAAGTTGGGCAGTGGCACAGTGCATAGAATGCTGGAGTCAGAAAGACTCATCTTTGTGAGTTCAGTTCTGAACTCAGACACTTCCTAGCTGTGTGACCTCAGGCAGATCACTTCCTCCTGTTTGTCTCAGTTTCCTCATCTGTAAAATGAGCTAGAGAAGGAAATGGTAAACTATTTTAGTATCTCTGCCAAGAAAATCCCAAATGGGGTCATGAAGAATTGGACATGACTGAAGTGACTGAAGAAGAAAACAAAGATGTAGAACAAACATAACTCGAGGGAAGATGTGGTCAGGGCACAAGTGACCTCTGAACAGCGGTCTGATATGGGCAGGGCAAGATGGCTTTCTTCCTTTCTTTCGTTAACCCCAGAACAGTTTTGTGACTCTCTGTGACATATTTCAGTCTAGCTACGCCGATCTCTCAGAAATATGATTCTTCCATTCTTGATGTTGTTTTGTGAGTAGGAAAATGAGTAATTTGTGAATGAGTAACCCTTGTGTGTCTGAAAGAAAGGGAGCTTCTGGACCTCCATTAAGGTCTTTTCATGTCCATTAATACTGCTTTGTTTGGAAAACTCTCCCTAGTTCCTTGATTTCTTCTGTCTCACTAAAACTCCATTTTCTGAGAAGGTACAGATCTCACATTGCAGTTGTATTTCCTTTCTTCTTTTTCCCCATGTGTAGCAGCTTTTGTCCTCCCTATGTTGTACTCCATAGCTTGGTACAGAGAGGATGATTGGTGGAACAAGTTAGTTACAAACATAGAGAACCAAATGAACGCAGTAGCCTAATATTTGATAAATCCCTAAAACTCAATTACTGGAGAAAGAATTCATCATTATAAATGTAGTGAATTTGGAAAAGCCTACATTCAAAGCTCAGCCAGGGTCAACCAGGGCTGTAGTTGTATCACCAAACCCAGACTAAGCTTGGAAGCTTACAAAACTCAGACATAGGAGGCATCAGTCATATTTCACCTTAGAACATGTGGCTCTAGGCAATCTATGAGCTTTCAGGTTCCCAGTCTGAGCTGTCCCTAAGATCACTGAAGAATATAGCAATGTTCAAAGAAAGCAAGAACGCAGAACTGAAGGCCCATATTTCCTCCTGAAATGCAGAACTTAGCACTAATACAAAGCACAAATTTCAGGAATTCAGAAGATGAGAAAACAGCAACAGGAAAAAGACTCGTGCCCTAAAAAGTTATAGTAAAAAGGATGTCCAAAGATCCCAAAGAAGAGAATGACTGCAAAACATTTCCATATAAAAAGATTCCATATTCACAGAAAAACATGGCTTGGACATAGGTTCCAGTGGAATTCCTGTAGGATTCCTGTAGAAGTAGGGTTATGGTTACATTAAAGAGCAAAAATTATTTAATAAATGTAATGAGAGTACTGGAGGGAAAGAAAAGAGAACTATGTATTAAAGACTTGTAGGAGAATTAAGAGCAGAGCAAAAGAAAGATGAAACCTTACCCATGCAACAGAATCCTTGAAAATAAGAATGAACTAAACAGAAGGTAACAAACTCTGTGAGACAACAAGAAATATTAAAAGTCAGAACTTTAAATTAGCACTAGTAGTACTGTCATTTTCGTTATACTGTCATTGCCTATCCACGAGAACTGAGTCTTTTAGCAGTTTGAGTTCTGTATTTCTATAAGGAGCATTTTGTATTTGAATCTACACAAATATTTTTTGTGTTTTGGTAGATTGATGTCCGAATATCTAATAAATGTTATAGTTATATTGAATTGAATTTCTCTTTCTGTTATGGATTTTCTCTTATTAGATATTAAATTATCTTGGATTTTGTTCTTATTATGCAGAAATACTGTTGATTTTTGTGGACTTTGTAGCCTGTAATTTTACTGAAGCTGTTGTCTTAATTAGTATCTTTGCTCATTCCCCAGGTTTTCTACGTAAGCTGTCATGCCATCAGCTAATAGGCACGGCTTTTTCTCTGCCTGTCATTATGCTGTTAATTCTGTCTTTTCTCTTAGTGTTATTGCTGGCATTTCTAGAACTGCATCAAGTAATAGTGGACAGAATGGGCATATTTACTTTATTCCTTTATTCCATTACATATGATGTGTATTTTTGTTTTTAGGTACTTCATGTCATGCCTTAAAAAAGGTCCCTTTCTGTTTATATAAAATTGTTTTTATATAAATAAGGTTTTTATTTTGGTAAAGGCTTTCTTTCACATGTATTGAGATAATTATGTGGGTTGAGACATTTTTATTTTTTAATGTGATTATTTTCCTGGTGTTGAACCAGCCTTACCTTGCATGAACTGCTGTTTCCTGACAAGATTTTTCTTTTAAAATTTCAAATGATATTCTTTAGTGATCAGTTTATGTTCTCCTTTGTTTTATCCTTCTCCGGTTTATTTATTGGGACTATATTTGTCTCACAAAAGGTATCTCATAGAGTGCTTTCTCAATTTTGGGAATAATTTTGGTAGTTATGGTACTATTTTTTAAAACTTTTATGGAATTCTCCTGCAAATCCATCAGGACCAGGAATTCTTTCTTTGATAGGTCCTTTAATAGCTAGCACTATTTCGGTTACCGAGAGTGGATTATTTATGATCTCTATTTGTTTTTCTGTTGGTTTAGGTATTTTACATTTTTGATGGCATTTCTCTATTTATATTCTTAGTGTTTTCAATATATTGTCCATAGTATATTTGGTAATTATTTTAATTTCTTTTTTATTTTATTGTGATTTCACATTGTTCATTAGCTATTTTATTGATTGTTCTGCCTTTATAAGCAGTGTGACTGTTTATCAATTGTCTCTTGGATTTTGTTATTATTACGTAGAAAGGCTTTTGATTGGAGTAAGGGGTGGTTTGTAGCCTGCAACTTTGCTGAAGCTGTTAATCACCTCATGTTATCAGTAAATAGGATTAGTTTTATATCCTTGTCTGTCTTTATGCTTGTAATTTTTTCTCATCTTACTGCCATTGCTAGCGTTGCTACAATTATATAAAATGATAGCAATGAGAGTGAGCAGCCTTGCTTTTACTCCTCTATTTGTTGGGAGAGTTTCTACTGCATCTCCGTCATATGTGATGCATATTTTTGGTTTGAAATAATACTTTTTTAAAGATTTCAAAGGAAACAATGAATATAAGGAAAGACTAAAGGGGGAATAGCACTTCTAGATGTCAGACTGTTTTGTAAAGCAGCAGAAATTTTTAAAAAACCAATTTTTTTGGTATTGAACAAAAAATAGGTAGAGAACAGTAAAACACATGAGCAGAGGGAAAACTAGAAAAAACAGGACTCAGCCCAATGTTCTGTAAACCTGAAAACATAAAAGAGATGGAAAACTATAAAGCATTCTGATGGAAATTAGGCTTAGATCACAGTTTTACATCATCTTCCACAGTAAATCCAATATGTGACATGAATATTATATATCATAGTAGGCAAAAATTTGAAGAGAAACAGATCATATACTTTTCACATCTCTGAATAGGAGACATATTCTTAATGATATAAGCTATAGAAGCATTTACAATAAAGTTTGGTATTCAGGTATTCAAGATGTATGGACAGTGTATATGTATGTGTGTATGTGTAAGCAAAAGCTATTCCCCAGTATATGTGGTCAAAGAATATGAACCAGTAGTTATCAGAAGAATTGCAAACTATTAATAACCATAGAAAGAATGATCCATATAATAACAGGAATGTAAAATTGAAAACCCTTGAGGTTTTACCTTGCACCCAGAAAACTGGTAAAGATGGCAAAAAAAATAGAAATAATTGAAATAGAGGTGTTGTGGGAAGACAGGCACACTAGCTTATGGTTGTTGTAGATCTGTGAGTTAGCACAATTAGTATGACCATTTGGGAAAATAATTTGGAATTATTCAAATAAAGTGACTAAAACCTGCAAATTTTTTAACCCAAAGTATCCAGTACTAAGCATGTACCTCAGAAAGAACATTAATAGCAGCATTTTCAGTGGTAGCAAAGAACTGGAAATAAAGTAAATGTCCATCAACTGGGAAATGACTAAACAAACTAGGGTGCATAAATATAGTGGAATATTACTGTATTATAAAAAATGACAAATATTGGATGCAGAGGAGCATGGAAAGATACGAACTGATACAGACTAAAGTAAGCATTGTCAAGAAAAAAATATGTACTACAATAGTGTAAATGAAAAGTACAACAATCACAAAATAATCCAAAGTGAAAATTATGGAATTATGCTTAACATGCACAATCCCAACAAGAGATATGAGTACCTGTACCCTACTCCTTTGCACAGTTGGGAGACCCATGGGTGTGGAAGTTTACTTATGTTTTTGGACTTATTCCAATATATTGATTGGTTTTGCTGATATCTTTACTTTTTATTTTTTTTCTTTAAGATATTATATTATAACATGGAGTGGCTTTCTGTGAGAGGAGGAAGGAAGGATATTGGGAGAAACTTGGGCAATGTAAAAATAAGATAATCAAAACTTTATAGAAGTCAAAAGATGGGAAAAATAGAAGAAAATGTCAGATATCTTGCATTATAAGCATTGGACCTGAAAAAAATAAGGTTGAGATCATTTAAGAATTATTGGACTACCTGAAACCTATGACAGGAAAAAAAAAGAGCCTAGACATCATGTTTCAAGAAATCACAAAAGAAAACAGCATAGATTCTAAAAACCAGAGGCAATATGAAAATGGAATCCAGTTGTCATCTCCTGAAAGAAATTCCTAAATAAAAGCTTCCAGAAATGTTATAGCCAAAATCCAGAACATCAAGAAAGAAAGAATTGAAGTACAGAGAAGCCACAGTCAGGACCACACAAGATTTAGCAGCCACCACTTAAAGGATCAAGGAACTTGGAAGATGATATTCCAAAAGACAAAAAGAAAGGTTGAAGGAAAGAAAAGGCTTACAGCAAAGAATAACTTACCCAGCAAAACTCAGTAAAATCTTACTGGGGGGCAGTAGGGTAGGAGGGGAAGTGGACTTTTAATGAAATAGAAGACTTCCAAGTATTCCTGATGAAAAGACCAGAACTGAGTAGAAACTTTGAAATTCAGACACAGGAGTCAAGAGAAACATAAAAAGGTAAATAAAAGCAAGCAATCAGAATGCATTACAAAAAAATGAAATGTTTACATTATTATAGAGGAAGATGATATAAATATCATCAGGGGTAACAGATGAAATCAAAGAAGACAGAGGGCCTGGGAGTCACGTTTTATTTTGATGTTCTTTAATAAGAAAGGAAAGTGAGGAAAAAAAAATGTTAGTGGGGAGGGAAAGGAGAAGGGTAGGGAGAGTGGGAAATGTTTGAACCTCATTTTAGTCTGTACTGGACAAAGTATGAAAGAATACACACAGTCAGATGCAGAAATGCATTTCACTCAGCCAGGAAACAAGAGGAAGAAAGGAGGGAAGAGGGGAAAATAAGAAAGAGGTTAGATTGAGTTATAGGTTATTCATAACCAAAACACTCTAACCTCAGAGAGTGAATCACAAGAAGGGTTTACAAGGAAAAAAAAGGAAAGGTAAGAATCTGTGATTAGAACCTGGGCAAGTGAGAGAGAAGAAAGGAAGTGAGCTGAAGTGATTCTGTTAGGCATAGAGCATTGGCTCTGAGTGTGCTTCTTTGTAAAGAGAAAATGGGAAAAAAAGAGGAAAAAGTGTAAGAGAATAGGATAGATCTATACAGTTAATGATCATGATTATCAATATGAAAGGGATTAATTCATCCATAAGATAGAAGATAGTTTAAAAAGCAGAATTCAACCATTGGTTATTTTCAGAAAACATACGTAAAACATAAAAAGTGGACACAGTTTAAATAAGGAGCTAGAGCAAAACTATTATATTTCAATTGAAGTAAAAAAAACCAGTGGTAGTAATCTGGACTTGCAAAAGACTATGGCAAAAATAGATTTAACCTAAAAGAGATAAAGAAGGGAAACTAAATCTTACTAAAAAGTGACATGGAAGATAAATTAACATCAGTCCTTAATATGTAAACTTCTGATGGCATTGTGTCTCAATATTTAAAGGGAGAAATAGAATGCAGAGCTATAGTAGTTGGATGCCTCACTGTATTCCTTTTCAGAATTGGACAAATTTGACAAAAACCAGAAAATTTAAAGACCTGAATAGAATTTTAGTTGTTAGATATACTAGACCTCTGGCCATAATTGGATGAGAATAGAAGGGAGTATAAATGCTTCTATGCTACCTTTACAAAATCTACCATATATCAGAGAATAAAAACCTCAGAAACTAATGCAGCAAAGCAAAAATATTAGATGTATTTTACTGACCACAGTGCAATAAAAGTCATATAGTACACTGTCACTAAATAAAATATTAAAAATTAAAGACTAATAACTTAATACCAAGAATTAGTGGTTCAAAAAACAAATCAATAGATGCTTTCCTTAACAAGAGTGACAACAATAAGACAGCGTGCTAAAGTTTGATTTTTAAGATTTTCATCAACAGAAAAAACAGCAACAAAATGGGCATGTAACTAAAAAAATTAGAAAACCCATTAATTGAAATCAGTTCGACACCAAATTAGAGATGTTGAAAGATCAAAAAAGAGATTAATAAAATTGAAAATAAAAAGCTCATTTAATTAATATGTAAAACTTAGTTTTTTTTATAAAATAAGTGTAAGTTATTGGTATCTAAATGGAAAAAAGTAGAATTCACAACAAATGAAACAACGGAAATTGTTAGCAACTATTTTGCCCAAATATATATGCCAATAAAACTGATATCCTAATGAAATGGCTGAATATTTATAAAAAATATTCAAGAGATCCCAATCAAGAGAATTGTAAATAGAGAATTTAAAGTTTAAATAAAAAAAAAACTACCTCAGAAAAAGAAATTGAATAAGCTTTGAATGAGCTTCCTAAAGGGGGTAGTGGGAAGGCCTTTGACAAAATGGATTTATAAAATAATTCTGTCAAACATCCCCAGTACAATTAATACTAGTATTACATAATTCTTTAAAAAAATAGTAAAAGGATACTACTAAATGGCTTCTATGATACAAATATAATCTGGAAACCTACCTAGACAAGAGGAAGTCACAAATAGAGAAAGAAAAATATAGGTTAATACCTGTAATGAAGCTGTTAGCAAGACGACTACAACAACATATCACAAAAATTATACTCTTTGGGTTGAGTTTATACCAGAAATTCAGGATTAGTTCAATATTAGAAATTCTCTAAACCATCAATAACAGACAGTACAAATAATAAAACAACAAAAATCATACGATCGTATCAGTAAATGAGAAGCTCTGTGGAGCCACTGTGATCTCACTGAATAGAGTGGGCTAGGTGTGTTCTTCAGAAAAACCATTTTGTCAGCTGAGGAGAGGGTGAATTGGAGTGGAAGAGAAGCGATAGAGAGTGAATACTTAAAGTGCCTGAGCTAGGTCTATGGCTGAGTCAGGGAGAGAAGGGGATATGTAGGTGGGGTGTTATAAAGGTAGAAATGACATAATTTGACAAGAGGGAGGATTTTGGGGGAGAAGATAATGAATTTTCCGAGTTGAGGGACACAGGAAATTCGACTACAAGTCCTTTCTTGAGACCACTTGGTCTCACATGCTAGCATTTTGTCCTCAAAGTTGCTTGGAGGACTTGCCTCAGAATAGGTAAGAAGTAGAAGCATAAGACCTTGGTCAGGAGTCTGGGTTGCCTTGCTTGTCTTGTAGAAGATCCTAGAGGATCTTGCCCACAAAGGGCATCAAATTATTAGCAGTGGTTCTGGATCTGGATCCCACTGAAGCTAGAGAATAACTTCTGATTACTGGACTGGAAAGAGGAACCCTATTGGAGGCTCATAGACTTGGGTCCTGATTCCAGGAAGTTTCCCCAATCCAGGTTCTTCTTCACATATCTTCCCTTTTCTCCATCCTTTGTCCTTAAATTATTATGTCTCATAGAGTAGGAATGCCGTCCTAATCTATTTTTATGACAACTTCACATTCCATTCTTCTGGATTAAAAGTGTCAAACTTTGGCCTGCAAGTGGCTACAGAATTTGTGAGTGCAGCCCAATTCATATTAAAATGTAATTGGGAAATGTTCAGCAAACTAAATAAAAATATACTATGACACCTGTTATTTTTATTCTTTATGGTATGTGTTGAATATATTGACCTCTGTATTCAACATATACACATCCATCTATTCCTTTCTTACTTTTTTAGATGCTTCTTACTTTTGACCCTGACCTTTCCAGAGTGTCAGGACATATTTAAGAATGCTCAACATTAGGTTTATTCAATCTCTGGGCACCATTTTTGGTTGCATTATCCCATCTTACTTTTTTTTTTTCCTAGCTCAGAGAATGAGGGAATTCACCATTTTTCTTAATCTTTTTCAGACTTGGAAGCTATGACTGAGACCACAGATACAACCCCAAAAGAGAACTTTCCAGGAGAACAATCATTCCACGGGGTAAAAGTAGAAAGACTCAGAGAGGGCAAACGGTGCCACTCCACTTTGGAGAACTATAGGGAAAGTGAAAGCCATAAAAAGAGGCAACAGTCAAAACAGGAGAGTGATATGAGAAAAATTACTAAACGTCGGAAGATTCACACCAAAGAGAAAAGTTATAAATGTAATGAATGTGGGCAAGGATTTACTCACAATTCAAGCCTCATTGTACATCAGAGAATTCATACTGGAGAGAAGCCTTATAAGTGCAATGAGTGTGGAAAAGCATTTATTCGCAGCTCAGTTCTTAGAATACATCAAAGGATTCATACTGGAGAGAAGCCTTACAAATGCAATCAATGTGGGAAAGCCTTCATTCAGAAGTCAAACCTTATTTTACATCGGAGGATTCATACTGGAGAGAAGCCTTACAAATGTAATCACTGTGGAAAGTCCTTCATTCAGAGCTCAGACCTTATTGTACACCAGAATGTTACCACTGAGGAAAAGCCTTATAAATGCAACGAATGTGGAAAATCCTTCATTCTGAGTTCAACCCTTATTGTTCATCAGAGGAGTCATACTGGAGAGAAGCCTTTTACATGTAATGAATGTGGGAAAACATTCATTCAGAAATCAGACCTTGTTAAGCACCAGAGGATTCATACTGGAGAGAGGCCTTACAAGTGCAGTGAATGTGGGAAAGCCTTCATTGAAAGTTCTACTCTTATTGTACATCAGAGGATTCACACTGGAGAGAAGCCTTATACATGTATTGAGTGTGGCAAAGCATTCACTCGAAATTCCTACCTGCATCAACATCAGAGGGTACATACTGGAGAGAGGCCTTTTAAATGTAATGAATGTGGGAAAACCTTCGCTCGAAATTCAAGCCTTGTTGTACACAAGAAGGTCCATACTGGAGAAAAGAGCCCTAAAATGGAATGAATGTAGGAAATTTCATTCAGAATTCAACCACTGTTGAACATTAGATGTTTCATACTTGATAGAAGTCTTATAAATATAACGAATGGGGGGCGGAATGCCTTCATTCAAAGGTCAGATCTCATTAAGCACCAGGGGAGTCATATTGGAAAGAAGCCTTACTAATCCAGCCAGTATGGATATTCCTTCACTGAGAGTTTCAAATGCGTACATCAGAGGATACATACAGGAGAGAAGCCTTATGAGTGTAATGACTGTGGCACTTTCCAACTCTTGACTTTTTTCTGCATCAGAGAATTCCTGGAGAGAAATCCTTGTTTGTGAGCTGAGGCATATTAGAGTGGAGGCTCACAAATGTAAATAATTTGGGAAAGCATTCACTCAAAGTTCAGTGCTTATTACATTTCTGAGAATTCATACTGCAAAGAATACTCATAAATACAAAGAAGGAGAAAGACAGCTTACTGAGAACTCAGCCTTGATTAGACATCAGAATATTCATACTGGTTAGAGTCTTATAAATGCAATTTATGTGGGAAAGCCTCGTTTGGCATTAACCATGAGAGGATTCTTACTGGAAAATTATTTTATAAATGTATGAAATGTGGGAAAGTGTTTAGTAATTTCTCTTACTTTATTCAGTAACAACTGATTCATAAGGGATTGAAGACTTCCAAAGTCATTTGTAGAGGGGCTGATTACATGCCAAGTACTTTTCTAAATTTGGGGGATACAAATAGGAAAAGGAGCCAGTCTCTGCCCAGGGAGCTTGAAGCTGTTGTGTAAAAACAATCTATGTAAAAGGATTGAGATTCGAGGAGGATGGCAAGGCTTAGAGGTCCTCACTGTTCAACTCTAGGGCCAGTGTTGAAGCCTAGTATTTTCTAGCATGAATTTGAGTGTCTTTCCCGCAGAGACTTCCTACCAGCAGTAGGAATAGGGTTGTGGAATTGATAAATGATCTGTGAATGAAAGCGTTAGGGTAAGGGATAAGTTGAATGAAGAAAATATCTTTGTATCAGGTTTCTCAAATATGAATTTGGTATTCAAGACGCAGAATTTTCCTATGGTTTATTTCCCCCCAAATAAGTTTCACACTCTTTGAGCAGAAATTGGCTTTTTTTATCTTTATCCCTAGCACTTAGTGCAGTGCGTAGCCCATAGCTTTCTGTAAATTATTATGTTGTCTACACCCACAGAGTATTCCAAAAGTTTTAGTGTGGTTTTAAGCTATTAAAGCCATTTCCCCAATACAAATTGTAATGTAACAATATTGTTTTTGATTTTTGACCAATTCTGTAACTTTTTCCTTCAGTGATGGTATTAAAATCATCAACATTTATTGTTAATCAATAAATTCATTTTGACTTCTGACATTTTCTTACTGACCAAGTGAAATTTATCTTAATCTTTTATATTCATCGACTCCATGATTTGATTTTCTGGTTAAAATATTTTTTCATTCTATTTTCTTCTCTGCCTGATGACCCCTCAGATCTTATGCTTCATTCTCATGTGCTTCCAGTTCCTTAACCTCCCTGTTCATGTATGATCTCTTGTGCTTGCACTATCTACATTCCCCTCCCCTCCCCTCCCCTCCCTCCCTACCTCCTTCCCTCCCCTCCCCCTCCCCTCCCCTCCCCTCCCCTTCCCTCCCCTCCCCTTCCCTTCCCTTCCCTTCCCTTCCCTTCCCTTCCCTTCCCTTCCCTTCCCTTCCCTTCCCTTCCCTTCCCTTCCCTTCCCTTCCCTTCCCTTCCCTCCCCTCCCCTCCCCTCCCCTCCCCTCCCCTCCCCTCCGGAAACCATTTCAGTTCCCCGTAATCCTCTTCTCTTGAATCTCTTGTTGTGATGACAATACAGTATGTCAAAGCCTGACCTTACATTGCTCCCACCATTTAACTCCTTTACTCTTACTACTATGCTGCTGAATGGAGCTGAAGAAAGTGAGGACACTGTACTAATTAGGTTCATTACAAATTTAGGCTATTTCTTCTCAGTGAGAATTCAGTACAACAAGGCTGTCCTTCTGTTCCTCTGTAGGAGGCCAGAGCAGATTGAGCTGGTCTGTTGCCCCATTTCAAGATTGGAATAAAATGAAATGCTTATGGAAATTCCAACAGGTAAGAAAAGGAAATTTATGTAACATGGTTTTACTCCCCCTCCAAACCCCACCCAGCTTTCTCTGATACCTTAAGGGATTAGATCTCTTGTCTATCCCCATTCATTGTATTGTAACCTTTTCTAGGAGGTCAGTGGCCAGCACCCCAGCTCCATTTAGCAGCTTACATCAAATAAGTTTTTACAAAGGCCTTATCACTTCAAAGGTACGCCAAAAACAAACAAACTCTCCATACCATTTCAGTCAGAAAAGGAGACTGAGGCTCACTATTTAACTCACTCCACAGCATTAATCCTATTGAGGCCAAGTCTGAAGCTCCTCTAGCCTGGTGTTCTAGGATCTTGGCTTCTCAGAGCTTCCCTCCTGGATGGACTACAACATCATGGGATAGCTTCTTTTTTATACTTAATTTTCTTTTTTTAAAAAATGAATGAAAATCACATCTCCCAACTCCATTGAAAAAATAATTCTGACAAATAAGCATAGTCAATCAAAAGAAAGTACTGCCTTGGCTGTGTCCAGTGTGGTATGTGCATGTCTTCTTTTGAACCTTGAGTTTGTCCCCCCTCTGTCAGGAGGTGCGTAGCATGTTTCATCAGGCGTCCTCTGGAATTACGGTCGGTCATTGTGTTAATCTGAGTTCTTAAGTCTTTCAAAGTTGTTTATCTTTACAATAAAATGCAAAATTGTTCTAGTTCTCACTTTAGTTCACATAAGTTGAGAAAAATCTTCCCAAATTTCTCTGAAACCAGTCCCTTCGTCATAGAGCCAGGAGTATACTGGCAAATGTTTTAACAACTAGCTCTCAGAAAAACGTGTGTGACACACTTTAAAAGTTAATCTCATGATTTCCATTTTCAGTCATGTCTAGACAACCAGCAAAACAATAAATTAGTTCTGATTTGTGACCTTTACTGCTTTCTGAGAGGTAAATGCTTATGCTGAAATTTTAACAATCAGCTTTGCAGACCCAGTTCAGGCTAGCCCTAGCACATTCTTACAACAGTGCAATAGAACTGTGTCATATCCAGAGACCATAATTTATTCATACATTTCCAGATTGGTGAACGCATCTTTAATTTCCAGTTCTTTGCCACCACCAAAAGAGCTGCTAGAAGTATTTTTTGTATATATGGTTCCTCCTTTATTTGGTATCTTTGAAATGTAGACTTTGTATGACTAGATTTTAAATATTTTTTGTAAATATGGTTCCTCCTTTATTTGGTATCTTTGAAATGTAGACTTTGTATGACTAGATTTTAAATATTTTTTGTAAATATGGTTCCTCCTTTATTTGGTATCTTTGAAATGTAGACTTCGTATTACTAGATTTTAAATATTTTTTGTAAATATGGTTCCTCCTTTATTTGGTATCTTTGAAATGTAGACTTCGTATTACTAGATTTGAAATATTTTGGGGTGTGGTTCCAAATGCTTTGCAGAATAGCTGCACCAGTTAACAGCTCCATCCAGCAACAATTCGTTTACGTACCATTTGCCATTTTCCTTTTTTGTCAACTTTGCCAAAAAAGTGGGAGGTGAGGTGGAGCCTCACTTGATTTAATATCCATGAGATTATACTGTTTGATGGATACTATTCTTAGTTGAAAGCCTATGTCTTTTGCCTTCTGGAATTTATCATAAGTTCTTTACTTCTTCAAAGTGTTGTTGTTCAGTTGTGTCCAGCTCTGCATGGTGCCATGAACTTTGTCCATGGGTTTTTTTTTTTGGAAAAGATATTGGAATTGGTTTGCCATTTCTTTCTCCAGTGTCCCCATGAGTTAAACTGAGGCAAACAGGGTTAAGTGACTTACCTAGGGTCACACAGCTGTAGAGTGTCTGAGGTCAGGTTTGAACTCATGAAGAAGTGTCTTCTTGACTCCAGATTTGGCAGTCTACCCACTGCACCACTTAGCAGCTCATTTTTCAGTCATGTTTGACTCTTTGTGACCCCGTTGGGGGTTTTCTTGGCAAAGATGCTAGAGTGATTTGCTATTTCCTTCTCCAGCTCATTTTAGTAAACTGAGGCAAACAAGATGAAGTGACTTGCCTAGGGTCACACAGCTAGGAAGTGTCTGAGGCTGGATCTGAGTTCAGGTCTTCCTGACTCCAGGTCCAGGACTTTATCCGCTGTGCCACCCCGCTGCTCCCAAAATGTTTACTGACTATTTATCGACTACCTGAAGACCCGAAAGCCTGGGGGAGAAGAATGAGCTATGAATTGGCAGGGTAGAAATTTGGAGTTAGTCAGAACCTCTGGGTCAGCACTGATGTTCAGCCACCCAAGAAACCCCCTGCAGAATCCCAGCAGGCTTTTCAGTGATGAGGTGTTCCTGAAAGCCCCTTCCTCACCGTATCTCATTTGCTGCTCACAAAACAACTGTGAGGGAAGTGCTACATATATCTCACTTTGGCAGTGAAGAAATTGGCCCTCAGATATGACCTGACTTCATAGCTTATTTTTAAAAAGAGAAGGATCTGTCTCTGTGGAAGCTTTCTTGCCCTTTTTTCCACATCTCATATTGTCCTTATCCTGCAGCAAATAGAACTCTGGACCTGGAGTCAGGAAGACCTGAGTTCAAATCCAGCCTTAGTTAACTTTTTAGCGGGATGTGCCTAGTCACTGATTCTGCCATTTTCCTCATCTGTAAAGTGAGGCCAATAATAAGTAGCTGCAGAGCTATTGTGAGGATAAAGTGGGCTACTTGTAAAGCACTTAGCACAGTGTCTGGCACATAGTAGGTACTTAATAAATGTCTGTTTTCTTCTTTTCCTTATATCATCCCCAGCTCCGCTCTCCTTTACTAAGGAACTGATCTTTTTTCTTGCCAGGGGGACCTCCCCTCTCCCCTCTCCCCCCTCCCCGCCTTCAAATCTTAATCTGGTCCCTCCAGACCTTTTCCAGGATGTTGGTCCCATTTCATGGCTAAACCACAAGCCATATGCATTCACTGACTTTATTTCCTCTTCTTTCAACCTCTTACGTTTTATGATTAAGGAGATACATGGTTCGAATTCGCACCTATAATAAGACACACTTGAGAAGAAGCTGGGTGTTTTATTGATTTATAGAAAAGGCAAATGCATGAACAGTTTAGAGCGATAGCAGCAATAATTAATATATCCTAATATAATTATGGCAATATTAATATAGATACAGGAGGAAATAGAAAAATATCACCAATCCAGGGATGCACCAACTCCTGAAGTTTCTCAACTGGGGAATCCCGGGATACAGCTTTCAGGGTCTGGATTGGGAGCAAGGGGTCCTGGGCAGAGCATCCTCTCCATGGGTGAGGTTCCAAAGTTCTCGTCAGAACAGAGACCTAACAAACCCTTCCAAACTAAGAAGGCTGACTGCCAACAAACTATCCCGTACGTTGTCCATCAAGAGGGTAGCCAAACCTCGAGATGGAGTACATACACCATGGAGCACATACACAATGTTCGTCCTTGCAGAACTGGCTAGGTTCTCAAGGCATCATATGTTCCATGTTTGTGTGGGATTTATCATGTCTTCAAGATCTGAGTTCACTTGGGGGACACAGCAGCCTATGTGCAGGGCCTGCACTGAAATATGGAAGAACTGCTAAGTCCATTTACCATTCATTCGGCCTTAAGTTCTGACATGTTGATAGTGTAGGCTGTTGAAACTTTAGGGATCAATTCAGTGTATATATTTTTCATTTGGAAAAACATGTAAAAATTACTTAATATAATAAGCACAGTAATAAAAGTTAGCATGGGGTGAGCTTATTAGAGAAAAATATTTCTGCACAGAAGGGGATCTAAATAAAAAGTTGTACCAATGATGCTTGGTGTCAGAAGTTATTAAATGAGAGGCTCTATTAATTTCCCAGCAACTATATGAGTTTGTATTTGATGTTCATCAAGAGCTCTTTGGTTTTTCTCTAGTAGTTGCTGCAGTTCAACAGAAGAATTTAATATAGAAATTAAAAGTTCCAAAGATGAATACACATATGATAGAGGTAATAGTTTGCGTACCTAAGACAGAATAACATCATCCACTAAAAGGGGAAAAGTAGGAATCATCGCCCTGCCAATGAACAAAACTCACATTTTGTATACAATCAGCAAATGGGGCTACTTGCCCTGCAGAATTCAAGTCAGTTTGATTGTTAGAGACTAGGCAGACAGATTGAACAGATACGTCATGTAACACGGAGAAATTGGACATAGGGTATAGAGTAAAGTCATGTAGATTAGGGGAATGCCTTAATGGACAGGGCTCCAACTGCCATGTGACCATTCCACACACAAGGCCACAATTACGATTTGTGCGGTCAGCTAAAGTATGAGTAACAATATTTAGATCTTCATATTGTCCATTAATATGAGGCAAAACAAGAGTGTAAAATAAAAGGAATAACATGAAAAGTGCACATCACTGTGACAGACCTGACCTTATAATAAATTAATGTGCCAGTGCATGAGCCGTTACCACATTTGGGATGCAACACCATGTTAGACACCCAGTAATCTTGAGGTATAAAATCTTTAAATACTGCTTCCCATAATTGGGAGTCTCCAAATAATAACAACCTCCAGGCATTTTTTTTTATATTATTAAAAAAGAGTTTAAGGAAGTAATGTTCAATAGTATAGAATTAGTTTCTGGTACATTCCATTGAGGACAATTCAATATGGCTTGCTGTAACAGCTATCTTAGCTATCTAAGATAGAAGATGGGTGAGTAAAAGGCATAGGTTTTATACAGCAGGAGACATTTACTAATGTTTGTATAGTCAAATTCACAGGAAAATTACTTAAGAGCATAGCAAATATGGGTGCTGGGGCTCACCAGAATGTTGATTCATTACTTGAAATAGTCCAGTTAGCCACATTACAGTTTTGATTTGCTGGGCAGCTGTAGTTGCCTTTTGTATGTGAGGAAGTAGAGTTCCTCCACCTTAGCCCAACGAGTGTTGAAGATGGAACTATTTTTGCTCCCAGGAAAAATTTTCTGAGATGGTGTACAGCAGTAACCATATCCCTAAAATACACTTTATTCACGTAAAAAGACATGTGTTAATGGAACAACATATAAGGCATCATCTCCTGAGTAACAAACCATCACTGTATTATTTTTTCCTCAGCTACGATTTTCACATCCTTAGGCCAGTCTGTAGGTTTATTTTTAACCCATGCCTTTGAACCAGTTGTCATATTGGTAGTACCAAATCCTCCCCTCCTGGCATTAGAAGATTCAGGTGTTCAGGCAAGGGATAATAACCAGTTGGGCAACTCTCTTTCCTTCTGTTGTATGATAAGGTTCAGTATCCAAATTTTGCAAAATTATTTTAATTTCTCCAACATAGTCAGAGTCAGTTACTTCTCCTAGTACATATACTCCTAACACAGCTAAGCTTCATCAGGATAATATCTGCCCATAATGGCAGTATTTTGAGGCTAGGGAGAAATGTGATTCCCAAAGAGAAATGTGGTTCCAGAATTGGGGCCCAAGTACGTGTACCCAAGCACCCTATCATTCCCCGCTTAAACAGATGGGACACAAAATCTTTCTGGGGTAAGGGACGAAGGTCTCAGATTCTGAAACTGCTTCATGCTGAGATTGGACGTGGAGCTGGCCTGCCTTGAGAGGTCCCATTTAGGGGGTGGGCTCTTTAGTCAGTATCAGGAACGTGGTCCAGATGGTGATGTGTCATTGTCTAAGACAGAGGGTGATACACAACCAGAACAGCATCTGCAAGGGGAGGGCACTGAACCCGGAGGAGACACCTGGCAAGGAGGCTAAGCAAACAAAAGCCAAAAATGACCAGAAGGGGTTAAATATGGGTTGGTATCCTTTAGGTGGGGCCATGTCAAATCTGATTGGGCTACTAATTATCCAGTTACATCATTTTTCTGTCTTCTGAAAATACTTCTCCATACTCTGTCAACATACTTAAACCATCTGAGACTGGTACAAAGGTATTCAGAGCAACTATCTGGAGACAGGAGGGGCTTGGATGACCCCCATTTGTCCCAAACCTTCTTATCTGCCTTCCGTATTTTCAATTTATTTGTCTTTCACAATCTCTTGAGCCCATTATTCAGACTGCTTCGTTTTCCTTCATATTTCTACCGTAGACAAGATAGCTCACACGCTATTACTCTTCACTAGCATAGCTGTATTGCCTTAAACAAAAGAGGTTTCTAACTTGGACCTCACAACTGAGTGGGTGTACATTGTCGTTTCACAGGCTTGTTTATCTTTTTCTGATTATATTCACTCGGAAGGGAAACTTTAGAAATTCAGTTGTTGCTTACAGATGATAAGTTCAAAAACTAATTTTAACTCTTGCTTAGGCCATGGGGTGACTGCAAATGCAGATCAAAATAGCAAAATCTTTTCTGCTTTGTAGATCATTATATATTAATTTAGCAATACATTGTCTTGAAAATGAAAGTTTAGTAGGCCTTACAGGAGAGATTTAAAAAAAAACCAACACATTTCTTCTAAAAGTATTTCCTTTTCTTTTTAAAAAAGCAGTTTAAATCTTATTCTGATGTTAAGAGAGTAACTAAACCTTTATAAAGAAAATTAGTTGAAACCTTTTGAAATGATAACTCTTTTCACTTTGAAACAAAAATAGAACTTTAAAATTGAAGTTCATTAAAGCTGAGTTGTTTAAAAATGTCCTTAAGTAATTCATGCGAATTCCCAAAGTATTACAAACTAAATTCTTAGTTATTGCAGAATTCCTAGATATCATAAAATGTTTTAGTCAAAAAGGTGGATTGAAATCTCACATTGGTAACAGTAAGAGACTGATCACAGAAAAACACTACTGCTTTTAAAATCCTTTTAAGCAATGGGAACATCTTAAGATGAGTCTTGAGTAGTTTACATAAATTTCTGCGTGTGTTCTAATTTTAGATAAAAAATAATATTTGATTTTCCAGTAAGATTACACAAAAGGGCTCACATGTTTACTGACTACTTGCTCTGTTCATAGAAATTTGCTATAGAAGGAAAAAAGCAGGGACATGTGACATACCAAATATGATAGGATAAAACATCCTTGACTGTTTGAATTCAGATAAGAGTGAAATTCTCCAGTCATGTAGTATCTGTTTCATAGCCAGACTCGGGAATAGTCAGGTGGGAAACATTCCTTTTTAAAGGAACACAATGGGGAAACTGAGCCAGGGAGATCTTATCCTAGATTGAGGCTAGAATGGTCTCCTCGGCCTTTCCTTTCCAAATACAAACTTCACCTGTTAACAGTACAGGATTACATTCCCTCAGATACTGATTCAATGCAAACAACTATATCCAAATTCAAACTCAAAACAAAAATAGTTATGGTCCCAAATGCCTTTCAGCTTAAGCAGCAAATTTCATCAATCACACTTTAGAGCCAGATAAAATTACTCCTTTTTTTTTTTTTAATAGAGTTGCAATAAGTAATAAAGATTTACCAGGACTCACATACATACGTAAGGGATTCCATTTAACATTTTTACTTCTCAAATTTAAAACTTGTCCTGATGTAAAAGCCAATTGTTAAAAATCCTTTCTATGTATTACAGCTTCTGAGACAGCATATTCATTGTTTAGGAACTACATAAGCCAAACAAGTTCCTTTCTTTCCATACACAATAATTAATTAAACAATTAGGCTTAGCATTAAAACAGTAACTCCAAATAACTTAGCTAACAATCTTACAACTTTAAATGTTTATAAACATTAAAACAGTAACTCCAAATAACTTAGCTAACAATCTTACAACTTTTATTGTCAGATTGTTTTCGTTATAACTTCTTTAACAGGAAAAGGTAAAAATATCTGGTTTTCTAAATGGTGTTTATAATACGTTATAAGACAAGGTTAGTAGGACTGATAAAGTAGCATAGCTGGTTTTACACAATTTTCCCAGCATCTTTTAGTTTCAACAGAATTCAGATTAAAAATCGCTTTGTCTAACACCATTTCTGGGCTGCAGAGGTCACTCAATTTTTACAGTCTAAGAGGAATTCAGAAATAAAATCTTAGAAATACAGTTTTAACACAACAATAACTTCAGATGGTATTATTTACATTTCCATAAATTATTGATCTTATTACCTTTAGTAATTAAAATCACTTCAAAGTTAACAATTATACACCAGTCATTATGTTAAGGATCCTACAATCATGTTATCATTTTAATCCCGTAACAACAACCATTATTCTCTTTACTTTTACAAATCAGAAAACAGGTCAAACAGAGATAAAATACGTTTTTGCATCTGGAACAGAGAAGTGAAGTTTAGCAAGAGCAGAGAAGCTGATGTGTCCCAGAAATGATGACTCTTGTAGGCAAGACGTCACCTGTAAGGGCTCTGCAGTTTTAAGTCTACTGCCCCAGCCTTCACAGGGTCCTGTCCTTTTGCTGCCGAGGAGCAAATCTTCCCGCCCCAGGATATCTTGTTCACATACTTTATTTGTCAAATTCTTCTTCAGAAATGGCATATTGCACTGTGAATCCTGTTCGTGACACCAAAATGTATGATTAAGGAAATTTATGGTTTGGATTCACACCTACAATAAGACACACTTGAGAAGAAGCTGGATATTTTATTGATTTACTGAAAAGGGAAATGCATGAACAGTTTAGAGCTATAGCAGCAATAATTAATATATCCTAATAATATAATTATAGCAATATTAATATAGATATAAGAGGAAATAGAAAAACATCACCAGTCCAGGGAGGCACCAAGTCCTGAATTTTATCAACTGGGGAATCCCAGGATACAGTTTTCAGGGTCAGAATTGGGAGCAAGGGGTCCTGGGCAGAGGGTGAGATTCCATGGGTGAGATTCCAAAGTTCTCCTCAGAACAGAGACCTAACAAACCCTTCCAAACAAAGAAAGCTGACTGCCAACAAACTATCCCGTATGTTGTCTATCGAGAGGGTAGCCAAACCTTGCGATAGAGTATATACACGATGTTCGTCCTTGGAGAACTGGCTACGTTCTCAAGGCATCAGATGTTCCATGTTTGTGTGGGATTTATCATGTCTTCAAGATCTGAGTTCACTTGGGGGACATAGCAGCCTATGTGCAGGGCCTGCTCTGAAATATGGAAGAACTGCTAAGTCCATTACCATCCATATGTTTATACTTCAAATTAGATACACCACCAAAGTAAAGCTGCAGATGTGTCTTGTCCTTACTACAATGGGGGTTGAGTCTACATTTCCCCCATTGTAAGGGCTTCATGGCTCTCTCCTAGGCATGTGAGGCCCCTCATTGTTTCCTGGGTTTGGTTCACTTACTCCAGCTTACTCTTTTCCCAACATCCTGAAGTTCCAAGGGAGAGAGCACCACCAACATATGATTCCATTCCAACTCAGCATCTCAAGTGTCAATGCTGTTGAGATAAAACATTTCCCCTAGACTCCAGCTAATGTATCTTCTATCCCTATAACCAGTCACTCAAAACAAAAGCATTTTTGGATCTTAATTATAACAGTATTAACAGCAGCATAAAAGAAATGATAATATACTTATGTTAAAACAAACACATGCACAAAACCCATCAGAATATGCTCATTAGCCCACATTCCAGTGTCCCAGCCATGCCCTTGATATCTGTAGTGAAGAGTGATTACCCAGGAGCCTGGAAGTGAAGCGCAGGAGGGAGAAAAAGTGCCTGTGTTTATGGGAACTCAACCCTGGTCCAAAGGTTTCAGTGTTACTGGTACATCCGAGATCTCAACCTCACAGAACTGCTTTTCTGCTCACTGCTTGCCTGTTGATCCTTGTGCTGCTACTTAAGGAAATCTTCTTTTAATGTAAACATTACAGATTGTTTCACTTCACCATCACCCTTAAACAGGTTTTTAAAAATCTTAGTTTTTTTTTCTTTTTAAAGAAACTTTAATTGATTCTTGCATGAACCCACAATCAAAATTAAAAAAAATTAAAAGCTCTATTTATGGATTTAAACTATCATTCTAAATGAAAATTGCCTATTAATGATAGACTAGAATTAGAATTAATGGACTAGAATCAACATTTCACACTAATATGCCAGACAACTACATCAGCTGAGTACTTTGCCAGTATATACACAGGATTGCCATTTCTGCATAAAAATGTTGTTCATCCTAAAGCAGATATAACATATTGATAAACTTTAGTAAGTCTTGTGCATTTTGGGGTGTGAAGTTATTAATGTTTGTAAATTGTACAGTTGGAAATAACAGTTAGCACTTGTATAACACTTCATGATTTTCAAAGTGCTTTACAAACATCTCATTGCAGTTTCCTGACTATCCTGGGAGGGAGGTGCTCTTATGATCACTATTTTGCAGATGAGGAAACTAAGGCAGATAGAGGTTCTGTTGAGGGAACTAGCTAGGATGTGTCTGAGGTCACATTTGAAGTCAGGTCTTCCTGACTTCCTAGCAGGGAGTCCAGCACCCGGCCCACTCTTCTCCCAAGTGGCCGCACTGTCACAGACGGCTTTGAGAAGAGCAAAAGCTTCTAGATGCGGAGTGATGGTCCCAGTGAACTCCACCCTTGTCACAGTTCATCTGGATAAACAAAAAAGGCAAACCCAGTGAAATTGATCAATACTTTGTTAAAAGTTGGAAAATGTGTGTAATGCACCACATGGAGCTACTGCCTCCGCAAAATAGCAGGTGCAGGTGCGTTCTCATCTCCTCTTTGGAAGCGTGTTTGTTTCTTTGTAATTTTCCAGGATTCGCTTTTGATTATTTTGTAGTTCTTTCTATTTTACTTTGTTGTAGTTATTGTGAAAGCGTCAGCTGTTAAGGTGAACAGCTATTTGCTTTCAGCTGCAGAATACAGAATGTTCCTTAAAAAGCCCTCCCTGGTCCAATCAGAACGTACCTTATAGTAACACATTTCAACTCTAAGGTTGACTGGGCTCACCCAGGGTACCCACAGCTACTACAGATTTTCTTCCTTTCTCTTTTCCTTCTCACGCTGGAGGTGGCAACAGAGAGCAGCAAGTTCTTGAACTGCAGGTGCTGGTGAAGAGCAGTCATTTTTACTGGCACCAGTAAACACTGGTTGTCACGAGAGTTATTTTCAACCAGTCAGGAACGGAAAGCCTCTGTTAGCTGATTGATTTTACTTCCCAGCTCACACTGCAGCTTTCTAGTATACCACCGTACCCAACTTCCATTTCCTATACCCAATTCTTCAGGTTCCTTTAACTTTAGTGATGTAAATGAAAGCATTCTATCTTAAAAAGACACAATTCTCCAAATTTCCCCATCAAATTGATAGTCCTTTTTTTCTTTAACCATACCTGAGTCTCTAAATGTTTACATGATTTCTCATATTTTTTAATTTACTCTCTACAGTCGTAAAATATAAGCAAATTACCTGATGTACCATAATGTTTTGTAGGTCTAGTGTGTACCACAAACGTGGTAGTCCATTTCTTTGACATCCTTGAAACTATTTCTTTACTCTTATGTCACTATTTTAAAAATTAAGTTAAATATCTTGATAACATCAAATGGTTGTCAGAGAAGCAAGAAGTGACTTTGTCATTCACAAAGAGATTTCAGATGTTATAATTTACAACAAAGATCTTTGTTGATTTTACTTCCCAGCTCACAGCGCTCCAAAACCATTCATATCCCTCCTAAGACTTGGTGGGGTGAAATCTCAAACCATTTGAGTACCTTATTCAGAAGAAATAGTGCAGTTAAACAGATATTTGTGTGGGAAACTTTGGTAAGAGATTTACTCAAGTGGTACTGTGGTAAGTTGGATTGAGAGCTGGCCTAGCAGAGAGGCGAACATGTATTCAAGTTCTGTCTCTTACACAAGGTTTCTCTGAGGCCCCAGGCAAGTCAGTTAACAGCTTCATGCTAAAGGCAACTCTCTCCAGACTCTTAGTTCCAAAGAAGGTGCTGGCTTGTGTTGATAGAGGAAATTCTCTTATCTGGAAATCCCCTATGTCAAAGGTCCCAGGTTTGGTCCTTAACCCTATACTCATGAAAGAAGTTCAGTAACTTAAGGGTGAAAATATGAAGAAATATATTTGTATGAAGGTCAGAGGTGGGAGAATTGAAGAAAATTTTGTCATTGGAGTATACTATAGAATCCCTGGACAGAGAGATGAGTAGTTTGGGAAGGAGATCACAAGCCAGGTACAGAGTTATAATATGGTAGGGAGAGTGGTTTTTATTTTTGTAGATATCTGCTAGAGCTCTCTGCCAAAATTCACATATGTGGGTTTTCTGGAATGATAATTTCCTCCTTCAAAAAAGAGACAACAAAAGGAAATTAAATGCAGGATTAGATAGCCAATAATAATAAACTTTTCTGTATTGCTTACCATATGCTAGGAGGAATTAATTAATTAACTGGTTTCTGGGATAGAAATATTGGAAACCCTCAAGGCGAGGGATCATTCCTTTGTGGTAGAAGAGAGGAAATGCACCCCAAATTTTTGGAACCTACTATGTGCCAGGCACCGTGCTAAACACCTTTTATAAATACCACATTTGATCCTCACAAGAGTCCTTCGAGGGGGGTTCATTTATTATTCCCATTTTACAGTTGAGGAAACTGAGGCAAACAGTTTAAGGGACTTGCCCAGGGTCCCAGAGACAGTAAGTATCTGAGGCCAGATTTAAACTCAGGTGTTCCCAATTCCAAACTCATAATTCTATCCACTTCACTTCCAACTGCCTCTGCTGACAGAGCTCTGAGATCCTGATAGAGCAGCATTGTGTTGTTACACTTGCTAGACAAGGTAGTGCCTAATCTAATAAGATGGAATTCAGTGAAGTTAAATGTAAATTATTTCTCTGGTGAACAAACATCAGCTTCACAGATAGAAGGTGCATGAGGCATGGTTAGACAGCAGTAGTTTTGAAAATTACCTTGGAATTTTAGTGGACTTCATGCTTAATACAGGTCAGCAGTGCTAATGCCATCACAGGGTTGTGAGAGACAGCAGAAAGTTGTTTCCACAGAAGTTATTATTAGTTAACGAAGTCATTGAGACTAAGTCTGATAATAAGGAGGCCAGCAGACTGCAGGTGGACTCAACAAATGAGGGGACAGACAGTTGCCTTTAGAAAATTACAAAGGTTTTGATAAAAGAACCAAATCTACAACTAGCAAGAACTAGCCAAGAAAAATAACCGAGAGTTACCTGGAGAAGGCTTTTCTTCACTGCGATTGCTGAATGAATCTCACGCATATAAGCAGACACACCCTGCATAAAATTATCCCTCCATTTTCTAATCATGGGTCTTCTGTTAGAGCATGTTTGTGAGGGGGGGAGTCACACTAAGGGGCTACGCAATAGTCATGTAGAGAAGATGGTGACCTAATGGAGAATGGACCAAACCATCTTCTGGTGGGAGGATTTGTCTTGAACTTAACAGCTTCTGTATTCAGCGCTCCCTCCTCCTGAAAAGAGGGTGCGGGCTCACTTTGACCAAAGTGTTCAATTCCTCTGAACTCTGCTACAATAAATTTTGCTTGATACCTTATTAGTGTCAGGAGTGTCTCTATAGGGTGCATTAAAAAAGGCAAAAGCTTTTTCTAGGCATAGGGTGATGGTCCCAGTGTGCTCTGTTCTTATCAGACTTCGTCTGGATTTGTATTCAGTTCTGGGCAAGGACATTAATAAGCTGGAGATTATTTAGGGGAGAGCAGCCAGCATGGGGGAAAGTCTTGAGTCTATGAGGATTACTTAAAAAATCTAGGAAGTATGTAATTGAAGAGAGAAAATTAAGGGGAAGGGAAAGTATGACAGCCTTCTTCAAGAATTTAAATGCCTCTTGGAAGAGGCATTGGATTTATTCTTTTGGCTGTCAGACCGAGCTAAGAGCAAAGGGTGAAAGTGGCAAGGAAGAAAATTTAGGCTTGATGTCAGGGGAAAATGTTTTTAAAATCAGCTGTGTCCAAAAGTGGAATGGGATACCTGGAGAAAATGGGGGCCATCCTTTCTAAGATGTCACCGATCAGAGACTGGACGCCCACTTGTCAGATACGTTAGAGTGGAGTTTCCTGTTGGTAGCTGTTACTAAGGCTCCTTCCCTTTCTCAAATTGGATGTGCAGTTCTGTGAGCCTTCTAAGTCATTCATCTGAAACTTCTCAATTACTAAATCCAATGGGATTTTCTCACTTCTCATCCTTGAACTCTCTGCATCATCTCATACTGCTGACCATTTATATTCTCTCTCCCTCTTCCTCCCTTTTCTCAGCCCTCCTCTGTATCCACCGTAGTTTTCCTTTGTCCTGTCTCTCTTTCTTTCCCTGTTCTTTTTTCCCTTTTTCACTCTACCCTCCTCCCTCCCCTTCTATTCCTGTTTTTCTCCCTGGGTTTTGGTTTTCCATTTTAGTACCAGATTCCTTCTGGGCCCTTTGTTTTTCTTTGGCTCAAAATGATTTTTTAAAAAATTGGAAGGCAGCTACAAGAAAGAGCAGAAAGTAGGTTCAGACATGAGTTGTATTTGAAATAGGGATGATAATAATGACCTACCATAAAAATACTATGTGGAAAGTGCTTTGTAGCCCTGAAAGTAGCATATAAATTTGAGCTATTTTTTTTTTTTTTTTTACTGTATGACTCCAGACAAGACACTTAACTTCTCCTAGTGTGTAGAACAGGAATAAAAAAGCCCTGTTTTATTTTCATGGTAGAGATGTCCTGATGATGAAGTAACATGATGTGTGGAAAGTATATGGCAAAGGTCAAAGACATATATACATATCAGATATATTATTATCACTTACTAGAACCTTTGGGTCAAAACTGCAGAGAAGCAAACCTAAGAGATATTTTAGTCTGATTCCCTTAATTTCGCAGATTAAGAAATAGACCAAGGATGATCAGATGGTTTGTGCAAGGTAAAATGCAGAGGGGGGCAGCCAGGTGGCACAGTGGATGCCATGCTTGGCCTGGAGTCGGAAAAACTCATCTTCCTACATTCAAACCTGGCCTCGGACATTTACTACCAGGGTGACCTTTAACGGATCACGTAACCCTCAGTTTGTCTCAATTTCTTTATCTGTCAAATAAGTTGGAGAAGGAAATAGGAAACCACTCCAGTAACTTTGTCAAGAAGGCCCTAAATGGGGTCACAGAGAGTTGGACGTGACTAAAATGACTAAACAACAAAAATACGGAATAAATAATAGGACTGAGATTTGAACCCATGCCAACTCCAAGGTCCTTTCTATTTTTTAAATAATATTTTATTTTTCCCCAGTTACATGTAAAGACTATTTTAACATTCATTTATTTAAAATTGTTTTGAGTTTTAAATTTTCTCTCTCCCTCACCTCCCTTCCCTCTGAGACAGTAAGCAGTTTAATATAGGTCATACGTGCAAAACATATTACCTTATCAATCATGTCGTGAAAGAAGACACAGACCAAAAGGAAGAAAAACCATGAAAAAATACATAAAGTGAAAAATAGTATGCTTTGATCTGCATTCAGATGCCATTAGTTCTTCATCTGAAAGTAGATAGCACTTTTCATCATGAATCCTTTGGAATTGTCTTGAATTGTTGTATTGCTGAGAAAAAGCTAAGTCTTTCACGGTTGATCATTGTACAGTGTTGCAGTTACTGTGCACAGTATTCTTCTTCTGTTCACTTTGCATCAGTTTACAGAAGTCTTTCCAAATTTCTCTGAAATCTGCCTGGTCATCATTTTTTATAACACAATAGTATTCCATCCCAATCATATACTGCAACGTATTCCCTAATTTATGGGCATCCCCTCAATTTCCAATTCCTTGTCAATATACAAAAAGAGTTGCTATGAATATTTTTGTATAAATAGGCTTCCCCCCCCCCCCCTTTTTCTGATCTCTTTGGAATACAGACCTAGTAGTGGTGTTACTGGATCAAAGGGCATGCACAGTTTTGTAGCCCTTTGGGTATAGTTCCAAATTGTTCTCCAGAATGTTTGGATCAGTTCACAACTCCACCGACAGTGCATGAATGTCCCAATTTTCTTGCATTCCCTCCAACATTTATTATTTTCCTTTTCGGTCATGTTAACCAATCTGATTGGTATGAATTGTTTTTATGTGCATTTCTCTAATCAATAGTGATTTAGAGCATTTTTTCATATGCGTATAGATAGCTTTGATTTTTTCGTTTGAAAACTTCCGGTTCATATCCTTTGGCCAGTTATCAATTGTGGCATGACTTTGTATTCTTATAAATTTGACCAATTTCTTTACATATTTGAGGAATGAGACAAGGTCCTTTCTGTTGTACAGAGTAGCTACTTAGTGATGTTGGTCTTTTAACTTTTAGCTGTTGTGTCCTGTCTCCTGATTGCAGATCCTTCCCCAGAGCCCTGCTTTCCTCATATTTTCTTTTTTTCTCTTAAATTATTTTGCTAAACCTTATTCATCAGCTAGCCAGAATGATCCTATCACAGTCTGTTTTGGGAACATCCCTCAATCCAGTCTTCTTTGACTGTTCCTTCTCATCCATGGTGCTCCTATTATGCATACCTCAATCTCTCTCCAACATTTTTTGATGATTCCTCACTTTTCTTCCATTGTCTTTTCCCACTGTCTCTCCAGAGTGTCAGACTATATTTGAGAGTTCTCAAAACCATATGCTTCTAGTCACTGGAAACCATTTTCAGTTATATCATCTCATCCCCTTTCTCCCAGATTGGAGAGCTGGAGAAATTCATGGTTTATTAATCTCTTTCAGATTTGGAGACTAGCAATGAAACCACAGAGGTGACTCCAAATAAGAATTTTCCAGAAGAGCAATCATCACAGGTTATGAAAATAAAAAGTCTCAAAGGGGGCAATCTTTGCTACTCCATATTTTCAAATTTGGGGAAACACGACAGCCAGAAAAGGAGACAGCAGGGAAATGATTTGAGAACAGTGACTGAACATCGTAAGATTCATCCTAGAGAAAAGCGTTATAAATGTAAGGAATGTGGAAAAGCTTTCAGACAATGCTCACACCTTACTGAACATGAAAAGATTCATTCTGGAGAAAAGCCTTATAAATGTGATGAATGTGGAAAAGCCTTCACTCACAACTCAAGCATTATACGACATCAGAGGATCCACACAGGAGAGAAACCATATAAATGTAACGTATGTGGGAAAGCCTTCATTCAGAAATCTGATCTTAATGTACATCAGATGATTCATACTGAAGAAAAACCTTTTAAATGTAATGAATGTGGGAAAGCATTCAGTAAATCCTCATACTTTATTCAACATCAGCTAATTCATACTGGAGAGAGACTTTATAAATGTCATGAATGTGGGAAAGAATTCACTCAGAATTCTGGCCTTGTTCAACATCAGAAGAGTCATACTAGAGAGAAACCTTATAAATGTCATGAATGTGGGAAAGCCTTCTCTAATACCTCACGAGTTATTCAACATCAGAGAGTTCATACTAGAGAGAAGCCTTATAAGTGCCAAGCATGTGGGAAAGCATTTACTCAGAATTCAACTCTTACTCAACACCAGAAGATTCATAATGGAGAGAAACCTTATACATGTAGTCATTGTGGTAAAGCATTCACTCATATATCTGGCCTTATTCAACATCAGAGGATGCATACTGGGGAGAAGTCTTATAAATGTAATGAATGTGGAAAAGCATTCTTTAAGACCTCACATGTTACTCAACATCAGAGGATTCATACTGGAGAAAAACCTTACAAATGTAAAGAATGTGGGAAAGCCTTCATTCAGAATGGTAGCCTCATTCGACATCAGAGGATTCATACTGGAGAGAAGCCTTATAAATGTAATGAATGTGGGAAAGTTTTTTCTAATTCCTCACATGTTATTCAACATCGGAGGATTCATACTGGAGAGAAACCTTACAAATGTAAAGAATGTGGGAACGCATTCACTCAGAAAGGTAGCCTCGTTCGACATCAGAAGGTTCATGCTGGAGAGGAGCCTTAGAATAAATGTGCCAAGCATTCTTTGACTCATTGACAGGTTATATAGAACTGGAAGATTTGTACTGGCCAATAGCCTTATAAATGCCATTAACATAGGAAAACATTATCTCAGAGGTCAAGCCTTATTCTACAAGTCAGCTAAGTGTAATGATACATCTGGCAAAAGCTGCAGTTGCACCTCATTACTTATGGAATATTAGAAGATTTATAGTAAAGAGAAGGCTTATAAATATAATAAATGTGGAAAAAGCTTCAATTATAGCTCATAGCTTATTGAAATCCAGTGATTCATGCTGTGGAGAAGTCTTATCAAGTTCTTAATTCTTCAGTTGCAGCTCATAACTTATTGAACCTCAGAAGATTTATACCAGAGAGAAGATTTTATAAAGAAAGGGAATGTTGGAAAGTCACCAGTCATTGCCCAGACCTTGTTAAGCACTGGAGGAGTCTTACTGAAAAGAAACCTTTTAGATGTATCAAAAGCCTTCCTACTGCAAGCCAATTCTTCTTAGTTGTTAGAGTATTCATGTTGTAGATAGCTTTAAAATTAAAACATATGGGAAGGCATTCAGGAAATCCTCACACTTTATTCAACATCAGTTGATTAATCCTAGAAAGAAGTCTTAACCACGTGGAACTGCCTTCTGTAATAGTATGTAACTAATAAAGCCCTCCCCAGGTTCAGTATTGTTGAGTTGTGGACATGTAATAAATATCAGGAAACTTTCGCAGATGAAACTGTACTCAGAATCAGAGTCAAAGGGAAAGAAGCCTCCCCACATCTGTTTATGTCACAGTTAGAAGGGACCATCAGTCCCTCTCTCTGTTTTACCAAGGAGGAAATTAAAGGTGATAGAAGTTGAGTGACTTTTGCAATGTTACCAGGCTTGTAAATGTCTGAGGTAGGATTTGAACTCAGATCTTCCTCACTCTGGATCTAGTACTCTATCCACTGCACTCCCTAGCTACCCCAGGCACCGATGTTTGGATTAGAAGTGTTTCTTTGAGCAATGTGGTTATATTGCTTTTTGTTACTTAAGCCATTTTGTAATGTTTTTACATTTAGTGCTAGGATGCAAACCATTCGTGTTCATTCATTTAATTAATAAATTTTATTTGGCTTCTGATTCTTAGTGAACATGTCTCCTAAAGAGTTAAATCAGTGTTAATCTTCTAGGTTCATAAAATCCAAAATTCCTTTATCTAATCCTAATCTTTTATCATTCCATACCCCTCCATCAGTGCCTGATGACCCCAACCCTGTTGTCATCACCCTGACCTTCCCTCCCTCCATTAAGCAGTGTTTCCATAGTCTGTTTTCCTTGCACTAGCTCTTTCCTTCTTGGTCTGAAAGCCATAGTGGGAACATTCTGTTCTCCATGTTCATCCATTCTTTAATCCCTTGCCTCTTTGCCCACTGTCAATCACACTTTGCCATACTCCTATCTTGGGTTACTCCCACCATCTGTATCCTTCACTGCTATGCACATGGTGCTGATCAACGTTGGAAGAAGTCTTGGAAACAATAATGATGGATCCTCTATGAATTTAGGTTACCTCACACAACTGGATTGGACCTTCACTGCAATAGAGCAATCCTTCTACTCCTCCGGGATAGGCTGGAGCTGATCTAGGCTGACTGACACTTTGTCTTTAATGTTGAAATGAAATGAAACCGTCATAGAAGATGTGACATTTAATAAAGACAGATTTACTTAGCTGCAGCAGGGCAAAGACATTCCAACAAGTACATTTAGTAATCAGCACTGTGTTGGACCCTTTGTTGATCACAGCTGAGCACAATGCCCCTGCCTCAGTTCAAACCTCAGGAAGTGGAGCTCCTTATGCTTTGGTGCAAATGGGAAGCCAAGAAGAGGGCCTGAGCCTTATTTACCTGTACAGTCAAGGATAATTTTAATAAGAAGTAGCTCAGCCCACATGGCAGGGTACGGTGGTGTAGAGATGTATTTCACTCACCACAGTGCACCCCTTGGTACTAGGATTTTCAAGGTCTTCAAGAGCACCTTCCAGAGCTTAAGTGGCTTTAGAGTTGTGGAAAACCCTGAATTTGGGATGTGATCAGCTTCCTACAGGTAGCACAGATAGAGGAACACTTGAGCAGAAAGGTAGCAAAATAGACACACACACACACACTCACACATGCATACGCATACACACACACAAAAGCCAAAACCCATTCCCCTTACCCCTAGCAATGAATTAATATGGGTGAAAAGACCAGTATCACTTAGCACAGTGCCTGGCACATGATGAGTCCCTAATAAAGACTCTATCATCAAGGTTACAGCCTGGAGGCTAGAAAAATGTTGGTACTTTGAACAGTTACACAGATCCATCATGGGATTCACAGCCCCCCGGTAGACCCAGGGCCCTTCATTTCAACCTGACCTGAGAAGTCATTGAAAGGATGGAAGAATCATGAGACAGATCTTCAATAGTGCAACTCTTCTCCAGAAAACAGTAACTTTTACCCCTTGTCTTGCCACCTTAGTACCCAGCAGCATGACATGTCTTGATGCACATTTTCTCAGAGCCACTTTCTTTCTCATTTCACCACTGTGCCCATCACTTCCCTGGATAGAAATGTGAGTGTGAAGGAGTTTTAACACAAACGAGGTTTTTCCTGTCTCTTTAGTTTTGCCGCATGACACACCATTAACCAGCATCTATTGCTGCTGGTATGGCCTGTCTCCTAAGTCAGTTTATTCCTTTAGAATGGGCTTTACAGAGGGAAGTGGGGGGAGGAGGATGGAAAGGAAGGGAAGGAATTAAGAATTCATTAAGTGCCTCTAATGTGGCAGACCGTAGGCTAAGGGCTGTATCTCATTGAGCCTCACAACAACTCTGGGAGGTGCTGTTAAGTATCTTCATTTTACAGTTGAAGAAACTGAGACCAAGGTTAAGTGAGCTGTCCAAGGTCACAGAGCTAGTGAGTGTCTCAGACCATATTGAACTGAAATCGTCATGACTTCAGGCCCCTGCTCTGTTCCCTGTGACACCTAGCAACCTTGGTCTTTGCAGGGAGGGGAATAAACATTGTTATGGGGCTGCTTGCCTTACGAAAGCACTCTTAACTAGCATAGTAAAATGCCAAGTTTCAGGAATATGAGAGAACCAGTTTGAGTAATGGGAAATCTTTAATAAGCTAGAACTAGGCTCTGGACACATGATACGTCAGAGCATTGATCAAATTGTAAAGTAATTTCTATCAGGAATGACATATCCTCTGCCAACCAGTCAATATTGAAAGGAATGCAACATCTGTTAGAAATTGTTGAGCTTTTCTCTGGGTATCCCCAGTGTAGGAACCTTAATAGAATAGTTACTTCAAAAATAATATTTTATTAATGAAACTTAAATCATAAGAAAAAAGAAAAGTGTTAAAACTTCAGTATGAAATAAGGGGAAAAAGCATGGCTGTAAGAGAGGTTTGAAAATATATAGCAGTAAATTTCCATTTCAAGAAATCCTATACAATAAATACTCTGTGCTGTGCTGAAAGTTGTCCATCTTTCCTTTTCCTCCTTGTTAGCTTTCTTTTGTTCTCTGCAGTTCACTTTTACTTTGTTCTCTCTCCCCCATTCTTCTCCCCCCAGAAGGCTACAATTAAGCTCAGATACACACACACATATACACACATGTATACACACATATGCACACACATGCATGCGTTCATGCATGCATACATAAACATACTTTCTCTAACAAATTCTACTTCTGATCTTTGTGTGTATCTCTTATTTCCTATTTCTCCTTACTGCTCTACTTTACGTCTACTTGCTATCTTGCCCTCCTATTACTTAACCTGTCCTCCCTCCAAAGATCCCTCCCTTGTCCTCGCATTCCCATAAACCTAAACACCCTTTTATATGCCCCTTTGACTGTTTCTCTCCTTCCCCTCTAAACATCCCTTTCTTATCCTCCCAAAGATCCTTCCCTTGTCCTCCCATTCTTATTACTCTAAACTCCCTTCTATATTAGACACCCTTTAGTCACTTTCCTCACCCTCCCCTTATTCTCTCTCCTCTCCCTTAGCATTTTATTTCTTTTTGAATTTAGATGACTTTTATACATATATATATATATATATATATATATATATATATATATATATAGTGTTTCCTCTTGAACCCATTCCCAATTAAAGTAGGTTTCCAGAACTTCCCTTAATTCCTCTGTGTTGATTCTTCTTCTCACACCTCATTTGTATAAAATAATTACTCTTTTTAGCTGTTCCTAAACAGTTTTATTTTTTAGAGTGATATCATACTCAGGTCTACCCCAATTTTTCTTACAAACTACTCACTTGCTAATAACAATGTTAGACATACGTTTTACATTTTACATACATAAAAGGTAAACAGTCTGTCTATATTGAATTCCTTATAATTAGTCTTTCCTTTGTACCTTATATTTCTCTTATCCTCTTAAGTTTAGTTTTTTTTTTTTTAAAGCAAGGTCTTCAAAGTCCGACAATTCATTAAATGTCCATTTTTCTTTTCGTTCAGGATTATGCTTAGCTTTTCCAGGTATGATATTTTCAGCCAGAACCTTAGTTCTTTTGCTCTTTGACATATAGTATTGCAAGATTTGCAGTCTTTTAGTGTTGCTGCTGGTAGGTCTTGTGTGATTCTAATTGTGGTACCACCATATTTAAATTGTTTTTTTTCTTGTTGCCCCTAATATTTTATCTTTGAGCTGGGGGTCTTCAAATCTGACTATAATATTCCTATGAGTTTTCTTCATAGGATCTCTTTCAGGTGGTGATCAGTGGATTTTTCTGTTTCTACTTTCTTTTCTTGTTCTGATGCTTCAGGACAATTTTCTTTGATTATTTCCTGTATTATTGTATCAAGATTCTTTTTTCTTTTTTAATCACAGCTTTCCAGGTAGTCTGATTATTTTTAAGTCTTCTCTTCTTGATTTGTTTTACCGATCTGTTGTTTTCCTTATGAGATGTTTCACATTCTCTTCTATTTTTTGTTCTTTACATTTTGTTTAATTATTTCTTGTAACTTCACTGACTTCCCTTTGCCCAATTCTTATTTTCAAGTAGTGGTTTTCTTCCTTAAGATTCTAGATCTCTTTTTATAATTGGTTAACTTTCTTTTCATATTTTTGTTTTTCTTGGCTTGTTCTTTTTTTAAAAAAAAAACCAACAAAGTTTTTCCTCAAACTCTCTCATTTGATTTTTTAAGTCTTTTTTAAGTTCTGTGAATTCCTTTTTGAACAGGTGACTATTTGATGCCCCTCTTTGGAGAGGAAGAGGGTTTCTTTGCTTCAGTATCCTCCTTTGAAGATGAACTCTGGTCTTCTCTATTCCCGTTGTAACTCTCTGTGGTTGAATTCTTTCTCCTTTCCCTGTGCATTTCTTTTTTTATTTGTAGTAGCTTAGTTTTTGTAATCACCTCTAGTCCTGGAGTATGGGGGATGGTGCCTCTGGCCTCAGATCCTCCTTCAGTTCTCCACTCTTACTGGAACTGGAACCAAGACCTTGAGCCTCCTGTAAGTGCCCACAGTTGGTAGTCCCTTCCCTACTGCTTCTCCACTCATTTTCACACCTTCTCTCCCTGCCCACCTCCAGCTGCATCTCCACAGCACAGCTGGGTCTGGCATTTCTTGTCAGCAGAGGTTCCCTCCATCTTCCCTGGCTCAGATACCCAACTCCCCTCACTGCAGCTGGGACTGAGGCAGCCTCTCAGTCCAGTCAACCCCAGGGCAACAAGTTGTTTAAGGGGACCTAGGACCTAGTCTGGAGGTGTTCACTCTTCACAGGAATTTTCTTCAGATTTCTCCAGTTGTCCCAGGAGGACCCCTGTTCTGCCCCTACTTTTTATTTTTACCACTAAATAGTCACTCTGATGCACTATCTCATGTCTTTTGTGGGGAAAAAATCTGAACAGCTTGAAATTTTCTGACCTTCTTAATGATCTTCCTAGAATCTTCTCAGAAACTTTTAAACAGACATCTTTAACAGGCAGAAATACATACATTTTTAAAAGTAAAAAGGTCTATAGAAACAAAACCAAACAAGACTTTGCTTTAGAAAATAAAGGGGTTAGAGAAGGCTTATATTGAATTAGGTTTTATTTTGGTAGGCATTAAACTACTGGTCTGATGAATTATAAATTGTACATTGCTTGAATGTTGCCCAAAAGAAAAAAATTGATGATAAAGAAAAAATATCAGCAATCCTAGGCTACCCGTATCTCCCTAAGAAGGATCTCAATGTTCTGGTCCCTTTGAGTGATGATAGATCTTTGCTTTACAATGACTATTAGGGTTATCCTGAAGATGGTGCAGCTTCTTGAGGGGCAGTTCAGTAGATCCGGTACTGGGCCTGGAGTCAGGAAGACTTGAATTCAAGTTAGACTTCAGACATTTATTAGCTCTGTGACCCTGGGCAAATCATTTAGTCTCTGTCAGCTTCAAATCCCCCAGTGTAAAATGGAGCACAGTACCTATCTCACAGGGTTGTTGTAAGTATCAAATCGAGATCCTATTTGTAAGGTACTTAGCACAATATGACACAAAGTAGGCATTTAAAAGATGTCTCTTTCCTTCCTTCTTGGTTAGGCATTGACCCTCATCATGGATCAAGATCATTTATAGTAAAGTAGCTAAAAAATCTTTGCCCTCTTGCAGTACCAGGGTTAAGATGAGAATCTCCCTGTACCATTACCCACATAGTATTCCTTATTCCACCAAGCAGTACCCCTGCCTTCCTGGGAAAGAGGCTAGGAATAACAAGTCTTTTTCCTTTGAAGTCTCTCTAAAGGACTTCCCACCTTTCTGGGTAGAAAGTTTCTCCTCCTTCCATCATCAGAAAGCAAGCCTTCTTTTCATTTACTTTATATAGATTTTCATTGGCTCAGTCACTTACATGTGTTCTCCTTGCAATAGAATGTAAAATTCTTTTGTAATATTCTTGCTTCTGTATTTATAACTATAGAACTTGGCATAATGCTTAGCGCAGTGTAAGCAAACACATAGTCATTGGTTAAGTATCTCCTATATATGCTAGGGGATTCACATACAAAAATGAGGCAAGCCTTGTACTCAAAGACCTTGTGTTCTACCAGTAGTATATAATATATTCAGTATATAACATGTTAAGCAAATGTAGGTTACACACGTTTATTCGTTGTTTGTCCTTCGTTCTTGAAGAAGATCATGACGTTAGGAAGATGATGCCATAACTTGAAAATGAATTGGATTTAATTGAGGCAGAGCTGTGCACAGTCACCAGCCTCACTCTCTTCTCTGGAGCCCTCTGGGCCCAGTGGCAAGATATAGATCAGGATGACTGGAGATGACCCAGGATGCAGGGGGGGACCTTGGCCTTTTTAAGCTAAGGTCTTTCCCAGATCTCAGTTTGTCGGAGGTCATGCCCATTCAGTAATTAAAAATGAGGCAAACCCCTGTACTCACAGACCTTATGTTCTACCAGTAGTATATACGTTTGGTATAGAACACGTTAAGTAAATGTAGGCTATATACAAAACAAAAATGAATGTGGGGGGTGGGGCACTAACAACTGGAGGAACCAGGAGAGACCTTTTGCAGGAGGTAGTATTTGAGATGGTGTTTGGAAGGAGTTAGGAGAGAAATCATTCCAGGCTGGGGGACAAACTGAAAAAGCTTGGAGATGAGAAGTGGAAGGTATGAAACTACTACAGAGGCTGCTTTGGAGAATAAAGGACCTGATGTGTGTAATCAGGCTGAAACAATGGGTGAAAGGGTTTGAATGAGAGGGTTGTGTTTCATCCTGAAAACAATGGGGATGCCTTGAGGAGAGGAGGGGGCTGATCTGGTAAGACTTACCTTTAGCTAAATGAATTTAGTAGCTGAAGAAAGATTGGCAAGGACTGAGAAAATCTTGAGAACTTGTTCAGACATGGATGTGTCTCAGTCAGGGGAATTGGCTTGTGAATGCAAAGGAGAGAGGTAGGAGAGATGGTTAGGTAACGGAAACTGCAAGACTTGGCAACTGATTCAGTCTAGGCAGTGAAAGTATAGAGCTAGGAATGATTTGGGGTTTGACTGGAAAGATGGTGGTGTCCTTAGCAGAAAGAGGGAAATTAGGATGAGGGAGAAAGATCATGAGCTTTTGAAGGCTATATAGGGTTTGAGATGCTTCAGATGTCTTACTGACAGATGATGAGACAGGATTGGAGCTGTAGATAGATTGGGGCTGGATCTATTAGATCTGTAGTCATCCTCAAAGAGATAATAATTCAACTCATGGCAGCTGCTGATGTAAAAAAAAGTTCAGTGAGAAGATGGCCCAGGACAGAGCCTTGGGAGACATCCATGGTTAGTAGGCAAGACGTGGATGATGACCCAGCAAAGGAGAATGAGAAGGAATGAGCAAAGATGTGAGATGAGGACCATGAAATCCCAGATTAGAAAAGGGATGCAAAAGGAGAGTGGAGGTCAGCAGTATAGCAGTAGAAAAACGGGAGAGGCTCTTGGAGTTTGAAAAAAATTCTTTGGTGACTATAAAAAAGCAGTTTCAATTAAGGGGTAGGGATGGAAGCCAGGGTAGATCCAGCTTGGGGCGATTCTACCTTCCCAACATGTCTCAGACTGCCTCCCCCCCTCCTCATTCCCTCATTGCAGTAGCTGCTGGTGGGCCTGCCAGCCTCCGGTCTTCCCACTCCAGTCCATTTGCACTCAGCTAGCAAAGTGCAGGTCTGACCATATGACTTCCCCTTCTTGTTCACCAAACTTCAGTGACTCCTTGTCACCTCTCGGATCAAATGTCAACCCCCCAGTTTGGCTTTGAAAGCCCGACTTCGCTCCACATGCTCCTACCCAGTGACACCCACTTCTTTCCTGCTCTTGCCCATATCCTCTGTCTTCTCTGCTTCCTGGCTTCCTTCAAGGCCCAGCTAAAATTCCACATTTTTCAAGAAGCTTTTCCCAGTTCCCCTTCATTCTTTAGCCTCCCCTCTACTGATCATTTCCAATTTGTCCTGTATACGTCTTGTTTGTTCATAGTTGTTTGCATGTCATCTCCTCACGTTGAGCTCCTTACAAGGCAGTGCCTGGCACATAGTAGGTGTTTAACGAAAGCGTAAGAAGACAGTCTTCAGCAATGAGGGCACTTAAGTTTGCGCCTCATTTCCTTAAAGAGGTAAGACAGAAATGGAGCAGAGCCTTCTTGGGCCCCTCCTGCGCACAGGGCTGCACTGAGAAGGTTCAGTCTCTTTTCTTCCTCTCCTAGAAGAGAGAACGCATCTCAGAGCCAAGGCCATTGCAGACCCACAGAGTGAGGTATCCAGACCAAACAGTGCCTGCCCCAAAGTAACCTCTGGAGTGTCCCCTACAGGTAGTCATGCAAACATTGTTGAAGGAACTTCAGGGATAAAGCTTTTCTCATCTGAGGTGGACCTCTGGCACTTTGGGATGGCTGTCCCAGCTAACCAGCTAACTGATCAGCAGTCTTTAAGTTCTAGCAGTTTGCTAAGCCCAGAGCAGTGAGTTAGGTCCCTGCCTTCCCTGAGGCTGCCCTCTGAAGTAGGAGACCTATCTCACCTTCCATTCAGACAAAGATACTACAAAACTTTGTGAAATACCCTTGAGGTTCAGATTTCAAACTGTCCTTGAGAACCTGAATCCCTGTGCTCCTAGCTTGGGTGGTGAATGGGCATGAGAGGAGCTGATGACAGGCTGAAGACCCCAGGGTTCCCTGGGCTGAGAGGCTGCAGCTGGAGGAGGAGCTGAGGTTCAGGCCCAGGCCTAGGCTAGGAGCTTCCTGAGGAGAGGGGATCTTGGCAGCCCTGTGGCTGTGCAAACAATGGGTATTAACCCTTCTCTGTGGAAAGACTATCTGAGCAGTGATAGTGTCCAGAACCACATTTCACACTGGAAAAACTCTGAAATTTTCCAGGGTCCCTATTTCCTGAGGTCTCTCTCCCTTGCTGGTATTTTCCACTTCACCCTATTAAGGCCCTCAGTATCCTCCCTTCCCTACTAAATGAATAAGCTTTGGAACTGGCCAAAAGCCCCTCTTCTTCCTGGGGAGTTGGAATATCAGCTAACTCCCCCAATTTCTCCAGTCTACCTCTACCCCAGGCCCCCACCTGCCATGGATCAACTCCAGTTCCCAGTTCTGAGCTCCTTAATAATGATCTCTTAGCTGCCAAATCCGAAGGCCTTTCCTCAGTCTTCATTCTCTGCAGCCTTTCACACTGTCCATCACTCTCTCCTGGAACAGTTCCCCTTCTGTCTCCTTCCCCATCTCCTTCCCCTCCTCCCTCTCCGGCCTTTCTTGACTGCTCCTCTCCAGTCTCTTTTGCTGGATCCTCCTCCAGACCAAGCCCTCTGACCCTCTGCGATCCTCAGGCACTTGGGAATCTCATCAGCTCCCAAGCATTTAATTGTCTCTGTGCAGATCACATCTACTTCAATCTCCCTGGTGAATCTAATCTTGTATCTTTAGCTATGTTGCAAACATCTTGGATTTGATTTCCAGAAACTATCTTAAACTCAAAATGTCCAAAATAGAACTTAGTCATCTTTTTCCCAATCCCTTCTCCCTCCCACCTTGCCTATTACTATAGAGAGCACTCCTCCCTCCTCCCAGCCCCTCAGGCTCATAACCCAGGGGTCATCCTGGACTCCTTACTCTCTCACCCCCCCCCCCCGCCCCACAATATTCAATATGGTGCGAAGGCTTGTCGATTTCACCTTTGCAGTATCCCTCAAATACACCTCCCTGTCTCCTCTGACGCTGCCCACCCCTATGTGTCCCTCATCATTTCATACTTGGATTGTCCCAATAACCTGCAGGTGGGGCTGCCTCTCTCCAGTCTCTTGAACAGTCATCCTCCTTTCATCCAGAGGTTCATTGGAGTTACCCCCTACTCAGTAAACTCCAAAGGCTTTCAGGAGCGAATACAGATTGCTGTCTGGCATTCAAAGCCCTTCATAGTCTGACACCTCTGAGCTCTCCGCCTTTCTCCAACCTTGCTCCTACCACGTACTCTTTGATCCAAAGACACTGGCCTCCTGGCTGTTCCACAAACAAGACCCTTCCTTCTCTGGGCCCCTGGTATTGTCTTTGGCTGCCTCCCAGGTCTGGAATGCTCTCCCTCCTGTGATCCAGCTACAAACCTCCCTGTCTTCCTTTATGTCCCAGCTAAATCCTGCCTTCCACAGAAAACTCTCCCTAAGCCCTCTTCATTCTAGGGCCTTCGCCTTGTTGATTGGTTCTTATTTATACTGTACTTAGATTACTTAGATTTATACTGTGTAGATTTGTTTGCATGTTGTCTCCCTGTTAGAGGGTGAATTCCTTGAGAGCAGGGACTGTCTTTGCAGGTGATCCAGTTGGGAAGGATAACTAACACGCTGGTGACAGGACCCAAAAAATTTTGACAAGGTAATGCATTGGGTGGAATCTAAGGAGATGACATTCAAGGTGGGGTGCAGCAATCAGTGGGGGAGACATGGCTGGATATCAGTGATTCTGAAATAGATTGGGGTGTTTTAGGAGAGAGCAGGTTCGATAGGAATCAGTCATGTGATAAAGCAGCCCAAAAACTATTGTCATGTTGGACATCAGTAAGCGGAGGCCACGGCTTCCCTG
The DNA here is from genome assembly GCA_023548195.1 of Bettongia penicillata ogilbyi. NCBI lineage: Eukaryota > Metazoa > Chordata > Mammalia > Diprotodontia > Potoroidae > Bettongia > Bettongia penicillata. The sequence goes on along the minus strand of JAJHZJ010000310.1, from coordinate 2,139,087 downwards.
AATAGGGAGGTGAGAGTCCCACATGTACCCTGCCATTGTCAGAAGTCATGTAGATATTGTGGTCAGGTCTGGGCTCCACTTTGATAGGAGTGGGAGTGTCCAGAAAAGGGTGCTCAGTGTGTGAGGATCATCTGAAGGAAATAGGAACTTGTGGCCTGGAAAAAAGCTGCGTGCCAGAATATTCACAGAATTCCTACATTGGGAGGCTGTCAGAGGGAAGGGAGATTGGATTGGTTGGGTTTGGCCCCAGAGCCAGGAACACTGCCTGGAGCTTAAAAAGAGGCAAGTGCGGGGTTCTTGTATGGAAAAGCTTCCTCAGAATTGTCCACTGAGCCCATAACCTCTGAACAAGGCGCCTCTTTCTAACCTCCGCCTTCCTCAGCTTTTTACAGTGAGACGAGAATTACTTAACTCTGTTGCTGGTGAAGTTTCCAAATTCCCCAGTAAATGTTTGCTCCCTTGAGAATTTGAGCATATCCAGAGACGCTGAGGCCTGGGAGATGATGGAACCGGGGTCTCATTCACTTCCATGTCTTCCACCCGTTTTCCTCCTGTCTCCACCAGAGCCTTTGCCAGGGCAAGGACTTCGTCCCTCTGTGCTACAGGGATTGGTTTTGGGTGTCATGGTGAAGAACAGATCTCTGAATCCCCTTGGAGAGTTTTCTAAGTACTATGTCTGAGGAAGTTACGATGGGGTGGACTTTGCTGCATCCAAAGCCTAGCAAGGATGCGATGCTTGAAGGTCATTTGAAAGAAATGCTTTAGAAAAGAGAAAGTGAAAGAAATGTTGGTGTAGACAGAGATGTCCATAAAGTTCAGCCCAATCCTGGGATCTTTTTCTGCTGCCTACAAACATGCCCCAATTTCCCGCTTTCTTAAAAAAAAATTCTTCACTTGATCCCATCACCCTCTCAGGTATCATCGTGCATCTCCCTTCCTTTTCACCAGCTCAATAAACCCACCAATATCCATTTTCTCCACTTTCTCACCTTCCATTTACTTCTCAACCCTTTGCAGTGTAGCTTCAGTCCCTATTAGTCAATTGAAACTCCTTTCCTGAAAGTCACCAGTGTTCCCCACCTTCCCTCCTGGCTCCATCCTTTTGTTTGGCATCTCCCCTTCTATCTGGATGTTCACACTGGTCTTGCTGGGGCAGTTCTCCTGCCCTCACTTACTCCTCATGCAGGCCATGCTTTCTTACGATCAGTGCACTCCCAGGCTCTCTGTCGCTCGTCTTTCTTTTTGTTCGTTGTTTCACTTGTGTCTGACTCTGCAGGACACAGTTTGGGGTTTTCTTGGCAGAAATACGGGAGTATTTTGCCATTTCCTTCTCCAGCTCATTTTACAGATAAGGAAACTGAGGCAAACCAGGTAAAGTGACTTGCCCTGGGTCACATAGCTAGTAAATGTCTGAGGCCTGATTTGAACTCATTCCCCCTCCAGGTCAGGGTAATCTGTGTCTTTTAGCAGCTCTCTTTCTCTTTTTGAGCTCTTTAATCCCTGTAGACTCGGTGTTTCCATGCAAATGACTCCTAGATCTGTAGATTCAGTTCCAGGGCAGGTGCCAGGGCCAATCTCATGTTACTGACGTCTTAGTCATTTAGAACTACATGCCTACTAGGCACCTTAAACTCAACAGGACCAAGGAAAAGCTCTTCCTTACTAATGTTTCCTTACTTCTATGGTCAAGCAGATACCCAGGATTCCAACCTTAGAGTCCTCCTTGAGTCTGGCTGTCCCTCCTTCTCCAACTCTTCCCCCCAGTAGTCAATCAGCCAGCAGTTTTTAATGCAGTTCTGTGCTAAAAGTATCACTTCCCATGCATCAGATGGATAAAGTTGATGAAGCGGAAAATGACAGAGGGGCTTCAGTCCTTCTGGGATCTGTACCAAAAGCAGTAAAAGGAGCAGTAATCCAGCTGGTAAGCTTCTACCCAGAGAGAGCAAAGAAAGAGAAAAAGGACCCGTGTGTACAAAATGACTTAGATAACTCTTTGTAGCATCAACTAAGGGAAGAACTGTTGTGGAGCTTGTGCGGATGCCAGAGGAGCTAATTGTTAAATTTTGAATGTGAGTAGTTATACCTCAGAAGTCAGCAAATGCTACAAATCACTGCTTGATTTATTGTCTTGTTGATTGTCTAGGACTGGAAAAAGTGTTGGAGAAAATGTTAATAATTCAGTTTGAGCTTAAAAACTGTGTTCTGCCTCTCCCCGCCGCCCCAGATTCAGTTTTTAAACATTTACCAAAACATCTAGGTCTTCTGCTGACAGAAAAAATAAGGGGATGATACTACTGAGAAGTGAATCCAGTCAAAAGATCAGTGATTCCAGAAAAGTCCATTGAATTAGGCAAGAGATTAGACTACATATTCTCCCTTCAGATTCAGCCTAATGGGATGTGGTGATGTCTTCTCGAAGGCATTAGGAAGGGGCAGGCAGAGGCATGGGAGCCTGCTCAAGAGGCTGGGGTACCTTGCTTGTCTTGTAAAAAGTCTCCGGGGCCTGGACATTGTCCACAGAGGACTTGAGGTTACTGGAGACATGCCTGGCTCATGGCACTGAGACTAGGCATAGGAAAGAAATCCAATTGCTGTGCTGGAGGAGCATCCTATGGGAATGCAGCAGCCTAAGTCCTCCTTAACCCTTGCTTGTCTTCAGATGTTTTCCCTTCCCTCCATCCTTTGCCACGCATTCATATTTCTTGTTCTCAGGGTATAAGTGCTATGCTAATCTATTTTTTTAAACATTTCACATTTCAGTATTTTAAATGATTTCTCCTCACCATCTGGTCTTCCTCTTAGCTCTTTGGTTGCTGCCTCTCACTTGCCTCTGATCACTGTGTCCCCAAGAGTGTCAGGATGTATTTCATTGAGCACAGAGCAGTGTGCTTCCTGACAGTGACAACCATTCTTATTTGTATTAAACTCCTAACTTTTCTTTCTCCCAGCTCAGAGAAGAAACTACATTCACAATTTTTCTTACTATTTTTCAGATTTGGCACTGAGAGCTAAAATAACAGAGGAAACTTCCAGAAAGAACATTTCAGGAAAAGGATCCTCCCAAGGTATGAAAGTTGAAACTACTTATTGTCAGTATACAGTCCAGAACTTGAGTTCTGCCTCCCAAACTGCCGCTGCTTTGCACGTCTCTATCTCAGTTAGGCCTCTTGTGTGTTCAACTTCACAACGGCCCCTTCCTCCCATTGTGCTCCCTGGAATGCTCGGTCCGTAATGAACAAATACCTTTCATGGTAAGCCTCTTTCTTTGATAGTCTTTTCTTCTTCTGGCACTGATGTTTGCTTTGGTCTGCTTGCCTCATCCCACCCTCTGGTGCTGCCTACTTCTGTCACAGTCCCTGACCCACTGATTGCATGGGGGGAATCTGAATACACTTTTCCTTCTATGTCCCTTTCCAGGCTTTTCCTTTACCACTTTTACTAAGCACCCTCTCCTTCTCCTTGGGTCCTTGTTGGTTGAGGACCCAAACCAGATCCACATGCCATTCCATCTCATGATTTTTCACCTTTTCACTGGTTGACCCTGGTGCCTGGAATTTTCACATTCCTCATTTCCACCTCCTTAATCTTAGTGCCTTCTCTGAGAGTATCTCCATTTTATCCTGTATGTATCCTTCTTGTACACAGCTGTTTGCAAGCTGTCTCCTCACCTTAGACTACTAACTTCTTGAGAGCAAGGGCTTTCTTTTGCCTTTCGTGGCATCCCTAATACTTAGTACAACACCTGGAACATGATACATACTTAGTCAGTGCTGGACTGACTGAAGATACCGCGTTGAGATTGATCACTCAAACAGAATTCTGGCAACTGTCGTCCATCAACTCCCCCACCCCCCCACCCAAGTCAGTCTCCTTCTTTCCTCAATGACTTCAGTGCCTACCCCAGTCTTTCTCTCTGCACCAACTTCAGCTCCTCTTTGAGGGGAGTTTCCATATAGGTACGTGTAATCCCTCAAACATCCTCACTTCTGACTTCTTTAACCTATTCAGTTGCCTGGATGATGTACTCTCCCTCTGCACCTTAGCTGTAGAGATGGCCACATCTGTGACTTCACATCACATAGAAGTGTTCCACTTCCATGTTTACGAACTCTGAAAGTGCTTTATTTCATCATAACCCTTTATCATTCCATCTTTTCCTCTGCCTTATGACCCCTATCCTTGTTCTTTATAATCACCATGACCTCTACTCCCTTCATCCTATCATCACCTTGGCACTAATCACCTTCTCCCTTCCCCATCTTGACTCCTTGGTGAACCAGTCCAACCTTACGCTATCATTCTGGACTGTCTATTAGACATAATCCAGTCCTGTATCTCCAACTGCCATTTGGAATTTCATATTGTAGGCATTACAAACTCAGCATTAGAGAGAGGAAGGCCAGTGGAGGCATGGAGTATATAGTCTATTCAAGGAGTTTAGCTGAGATGAGGAGACAATCCTGTCTCCTAGTGTTGAGTGGCAGAAGCCTGCTCTCCTCACCTCTAACCTGGACTGTTGTAATAAGTCTCCTAATTGATTTCCCTGAAGCCAGGCTCTTCCTTCTCAAATGTATCTCACATGCAGATTTATACTCTTAAAGTAGCAGCCCTCTCTCAGTTCTATGGGTTTTCCCCATTGCCTTAAGGATAAGTTAAAAAACAAAAACAAACCATGGACTTTTCAGACTGAATTCTTTGGACTCTCCCTCCCATTCTCAGTGTTCTATGTAAAATGGCCTTCTTGTTCTTCCTTGTCCATCACATGTCGTCCATCTTCTCTCCATACTTTCTACATGCTCCCTGTTCAGCATGCCTAGGACGCATTAGGTCCAGGTCTTCAGATCCCTTTGCACTGAAGCTCACTCAGCTTGAGTCATTACCTTCCAGAGACCTTTGCCGATAAGAAGTCACTGTGAGAAGAAAAGGAATGATAAAAGATTATGACCAGAAAGAGAAACATGGAAAGTTAAGATAGATTTCACAATCTCTAGGTAACATTTTCAGTAAAAAGTCACAGTCCAAATGGAACTTATTAATTATAACAGTGCATGTAAATGTTTTAAATTCCTCTGCTAAATGAAAATGCATTACAAAACGGACTAAGAAACAAACAGCTCCTCTTCCCCATCAGTATGTTACAGGAAGTGCAATAAATACATATTCATATAGCTAGAACAAGTGTGGCTAAAATTTTCTCTCCAATATGAATCCTCTCATGTTGGGTGAGGTTTGTATTGTATAAGAAAATTTTCTGAATTTATTACATGTCTTTAAGAAAAAAAAATTTCATTTAATAAGCACTTATTTTCTCTCCCCACCTCATTGTCCTCATTGGGGAAAAAAGAGGAAAACAAAACTCTTGTGTGAAATGTGCACAGTAAAGCAAAGCAGATCCCCACATTGGCCATGTGAAAAGGTGTACCTCATTCTGCAGCCGGAGGCCCTCACCTATGTTAGGAAGTGGGCAGCATTCTCTTTTGTGGATATTTTGTTTCTGGGGTTGGTCTCTTCCTGTGTCAGAGGGCTTAAACCTTTCCAGATTATTTGTATTTACAGTGTTGTTACGTTAATTGTACTCCTGGTTCCGCTTGTTTCATTCTTCACCAATTCATACAAGCCTTCCCAAGTTACTTGAGAACCTTTCTTTTCATCATTTCTTAATGTATTAATGCATTTCCATTATTTACAACATAATTTGTGCAGTCATTCCCCAAATGATTCCCAGCTCCTCCCACCCCCATTCCCTACTCTGTTTCCAGTTCTTTGCCACTGTAAAAAGATTGCTATAAATATTTTTGGACCAATGAGTTTTTTTCTTCTTTCTTTGATCTCTTTGGGGTGTGAGTCCACTAGTGGAATTTCTGTGGAAATGGACAAATGAGTAACTTTGGGGGCATAATTCCAAATTGCTTTCCAGAATGACTGGACAAATTCACTGCTCTGCTAATAGTGAATTAATGTATCTTAGCCCATCCAACAGGATCAATTATTTTTGAACTTTGCCAATCAGAGATCATAACATTAAGCACCCTGACATACACAGGGAGGGCCTGCCATTTGGGTTCTTTGATCTGCTTTTCTAAAAGAAAAGCAACTTTTGAGGGGTCGACACTCACTTTAATCAAGAATATTTTTCATTCACTTAGTTCAAGGAAAAAAGTCAGCACCCTGAACTTCAGAGAAAATACAGAGAAATCAAAGTCAACGGACATGACTTCCAACTGTCTGACATAAGCAATACATGCATCATAGATCGACAGATCCAGCTGTCTGACTGTTACATAACTACAGAGTTGCCAGACATAGAAGCACCAATATCTGGATTTTCAAAGCCAGGGGGCTCCTTAGCCCAGAGTCTTGTCTGGCCTAACAAACACTTCCAATGAGCAAGCCCCAAAGTAAAACCTCACCTTAGAGTACTTATACATTTTTCAGAGCCAGAGGGCATCTCAACCCTAGAGAACCAGTGCCTCCTTAACAAAAGGTGTGGGCCTTCCTACAAATCTTCGCTAATCAAACTCCCTTTAATGGGCACGCCCATTAATGGGTGGGGAAGATCTCATTAAGAAGCAAAATTATATTAATAATCAGCAATGCATTATCAATGCAGAGATATAATGTGGAAGCTCAGAGTTGCTTGAATTTGCCTTTTTAATTCTTTAGTGATAGCATTTTTTATAGGGCTATTCATAGCTTGGATTTCTTGTGAAAAGAGCCTATTCATATCCCTTGACTGTTTATTAACTGGAGAATTGTTGTTATATTTTTTCCCAATTAAATATTTATCTTCCAAGCTTATCTAATCTGTGCTAGAAAAGCGACCTAATGTGATTTTTCTTGAATTTCCTAATTAGGACAGTCTGGTGTACTTTTAGATACTTGTGGAGCATATGGAGCTTCTCCTGCCCCTCTGCTATCTTGCTTGATGTATCCTTCCTTTACCTCACATCTATGAATTTGCTCCAGTGTGGTTACTGATTCTTCTTCCTCCCTCCGTTAATAAGCAGCCCCAGATGCTATTTAAAGGTACCTGAGATATTGTAGTGGCATCCCATTTGGTCTAACTGCAGCCATCTTTCAAATCTGTCTAACATGAAACCTGCAGAGTGATATTACTTCTGCCCAGTTTTGATCATGTCACTCTTGCTCAGGAAGGTCCAGTGGCTCTCTATTGCCTTTATGACAAATTAACTAAAACATTATTCTTTTGTACATTAGAATCCACCATATTCTTGCTTCCCACCTGTCTTTTCCAGACTAGCTTTACATTGTTCTACTTCACACATTCTGTGTTCCTGTCCAAATAGCCCAGTTGTCATTCCCTGCTTGTGACCTTCTATTTCCTTCCTCCTTTACTTTGTACAGCTGCCTCAGCCTCTGCGCCTGAAATGTTCTCCCACCTAAGGGCCAACTCCATGAACCACTTTGGTCCCCTTAAGACTCAGCTGGAGTCACCTCCTTCAAGACATTTATCATGATTTCATCAGTGTCCTGCAAATCCTCCTGAAATCCCTCTGCATTTATTTTGTGTCCAGCCTGGTTTCTTTGTGTTGGGTGTGTGTGTATTGTCCATGGAAGTTATGTGGGAGCTGTGAGGAGGCATTTCTGGAGTGGGGTGCTTGCTCTGCCCTCCTCAGAGAGGAGGTACTCTGTGTGTGTGTGTGTGTGTGTGTGTGTACATACATACACAACTCCCCAAATATTGATGGTCATAGGGAAAAAATTCAGTTCTTAGGGTTCAAGCTGCTTTCTTGCTCACTGTCCCCTAAAGAGGAAGGTGTGGGGCCCCAAGGTTATAGCCTAAAACTTCATTTTTTCCCATCAAATGCTAGTTGCCGAAAAGACTGTCATATATACAGAATGGTAATAGATGGAGATGGAAATTAGAGAAGTTTTATAGATTAGAAATATGCCCAACAGTACACAGGGTGAATGAACTTTCAGTTTAATGAGAGATACTTCTTGGGAAATTCCCCCAAGTTGGGAGGAACAAATAGAAATATAGGGATATGGGCGGCAGGGAGCTCTCCCCTATGTGTCTGTCTTCCAGCATCTGTTCTTCTCTCTCAGTCTCTCCTGAGAAGGTTGGGAAGTATATCCATCCTCTTGAAGCAGGATAGAGAAAGTCTCTCCACCGCTCTTCTGCCAACTTAGATCCCTATTTAAGCTTGCACACAGCACTTTGTCAGCATCCTCTCCATTAGTAAGGAAAGTCATATGTAAATGATCCAGGCTTGCAACCCATGTCAACTGATCTGTAAGGTTGATCTAAAAGGATTTTAGAACCCTTTCTATCTCCTTCCCCCAGAGCAGTGTGTATTCCCAGGGCTAGGACCATGTAGGTGCCTAGTAGGTACTTAGGAAATGCTTAAGGATTGTTTAATTCCATTGACTTCTCTCACAGGATGCTCAGATGGGTCAGGGACTGAGAGCCAGAAGGACCTCCACTCTCCTTTGGTAAATCCTTGGAGGAATCCCTAAAACAACCAGCAGCCATCCCTTCCTGAGGAGCTGGGGTCGATGGTGGTGGGTATTAATAGAGAAGTTCAGAATGGAGGTGAAATTTTGAGGAAAGACAAAGAGTTTTGTGTTGGTCCTGTGAAGTGTGAGATGCCTTCATCAGTTGCTTGGTTTGTACACTTCCCATGGCTGACTTACTCCTCTGCCCCATCTCAGCTTCACACTGTGTTCTGTTTTCCTGTAGAAGGATGTTGGAATTCCTTGATGCGCTTTGGCTGCATGCTTCACTTACCCCTTGGTGAACAGGTTCCTCTCTACACTAATTCGTTCCCGATCCTCTTCACCACAGCAGCTTTTCCAAATCTGTCCACTACTTCTTAGATCTCCATTGTCTCCCTCTCTCCCCACGCACTCAAGCTGAGATTATTGTTAAGTTGTGTCTGACTCTTTGTGTTCCCAAAGATCCTGGACTCGTTTGCCATTCATTCTCCAGCTCATTTTACGGATGAGGAAACTGAAGCAAACAGGGTGAAGTGATTTGCCCAGGGTCACATAATTAGTAAATGTCTGAGGCTGGCTTTGAACTCAGGCCTTCCTGACTCCAGGTCTGGAGTTTGGGACTTGATAAGAAGATTAGAGAATCAATAGCACAGAGATGGTAATTAAATCCATGGGAGCTGATGAGATCTCTGAGTGAAGTAGAATAGAACGAGAAGAGAAAAGGACCCAGAACAAAACCGTGAGGGACGACTGTCTCCTGTGGGCCCCCCTTTAGGGCTGAGATGTGGTCCCCGTCTCCAGGCCCAGGTCCTGCTTCTGAGAGCTCCCAGGACTCCATTTCCCCACTGTCCTATTTGTGTGTATGTGTGTGTGTGTGTGTGTGTGTGTGTGTGATCCCATGTCCCCTCTGCTTCTAGTATCTCCCAGCTCCAGCCCATCTACCATTCAGTCACTGATGTGATTCTCCAGAAGCTCAGATGGGACAGGTCACCTATTCTGCTCAGTCAATTCCACTGAGTCTCTTTCCCCCAGGAGCAAAATTGTTTTGTTTTGTGTTTTTTGTTTTTTTTCCAAGTTGTGGTTTTTTCCCTTCTTCTGCTGTAGACAAAGTATTATGCTCCTTCAATTATTTTACATTAATCTTTTTTTAAGGTGACCTTGTTCCCATTGGTTTTCCCCCCTCTCCCCCACTCCCAGTCTCCTCTTCTCTGTCGCCCTTTTCCTTTAGTGCTTTGTTTATCTCTCTCTCCTGCTTTTATTTGATTATATGTTTCTTCTCCATCATTTTTCCTTTGAGTCAAATAGATTCTCTTCTCCTCTCTTTCCTTACAGCAGTTCTCCTGTTAGTTTTTTAATTTCGTTTTCTTTACTTTTTTCTAAAAAGGATTTCCCTTACTCTCTGTTTACTGTAAACCCTCTTTTTCTGATTCATGCCTCTATAATCATCTGGTGTCTTTCTTTTCTTTCTATTTCTTATACAACCCAAGCTTCCAAGGTGTTAAATTTCAAGTCTGCACTCTTGCTGCTTTCTGCCGGTGTCTTGTAGGGCTTACCCCAAGGATTCCCCTTTTCTGTGGTGCCTCACTTTCAAAAGCATGCCAATTATTGCAGGTGTCAGAGAGGAGAGTGCCCCATGGTAGGCCTCTCTCCCCCATACTGGTCTGTGCCCCGTCTTGTTCATTGTTTTTTCTACATTTGCCTGTAAATTTCCCTGTGCCCAGATTTTCTTACTCCTTTAGGTGCCAGTTACCCCCAGGGGTTCCAACTCCACTTCCAGGAGAAGTAGATTTTCCAAGCACCAAATCCCTAATCTAAGGTCCTCATCTCCCTTCACCCATAGGAATATTCATCAGTGGAATCCCTCCTACCTCCAAAGTAAGGTCTCCCCCCGCATCCTCCCTCCTCACCTGCTTCACCCTACATTATTCTCTTTCCAAGACCACGAAGGTCACCGTTCCCTCACTGCTGGTCCTTATTTGACCCCAGTACATCATTCATGCCTCTCTCTCCCTCTCCTCTCCTTCCCCTTTTCATGTACTTTGCTATGTTGTGATGTAACTTTTTTGTTTTAGCAGGATATTGCCTGGTTCTCTTGATGATGCCTGTTTTCCGTCCCTTTACTGTTGTCTCTGCCAGAGTTCTTCCTTCGTCCTTGTCTTCTTGGATGCCTTTGGAGAGAAGTCAATTACTGGTCTTTCTGCTGCCACTTTATCACTGTTGATGCCTGCATTTATTCACTCCTCCCTCCATCCTCTTCTTTCACGTGTTCAAGAAGCAAATGATTTCTTCAGTTCTGAAATGTTTCCAAACTCTGCTTTGTTCTCCTATGTTCCTCTTTTGCCCCATACAGTTAAGTTCGGAGCTGCACCCTGAGCTCCATCACCCTTTACAATATTCTTGTGTTCCCCCTTAGTCTTGTGCTGTTCAAACATCCTTTCTTTGCCTGTGGTGGTCTTTCCTGATGGCTTGAAGAACTTGTTTCTGAATTAGATTATTAAATTTAACCACAGTATGTGTTAGAGTTTGCACCTTTTTTTTTTTTCCGGAGGTGATCTGCAAATTCTGTATTTGGAATTTCATTTTCTGTGTTGAGAAGTTCTGTTTCATTCATTATGGCGTTAAGGTTGTGTTCTTCTGGGAGACCTGTGATGTTTGATTAGATTATTTCTTCACGTCGTGTCTTTAAGATCCAGACGTTTTGCTTGCATAGTGAGTGATTTTCTTTTAATGTTTTTTGTGTTTTTGCTTCTCTTCCTCTAGGTTGTCCTTCACTTCTGCGTATTTGCATTCCTGATTTATTGTTCTCTTTTCTTTGGGGAGGCTCACTACTACATTAAGTTTTTTTATTCTGTTCATAATTTTTTCTGTGCAGGACATAAATTCTCCTCTCATAATTCTCAGTTGTCTTTTAAACTACTCAGAAACAGCTTTTGTGATTCCATGTTCTCCAGTTCCACAGATCTTCTTTCTCATTAAGTGTTGGATCATTTTCCTTCATTTTGCAGTTTTTATTCATAGATGCCTGAACTAACTTACTAGATCTGGAGGTCATATTCCCTTTCATTACAGTTTTTCCCTGTTGATTTATCTGTTTACATTCAAGGTCTTTAAGATTTCTTTTTCTTGAAATCGTGGGTACTTTTAGACTTTTTGCCCTAACTTGTTTTTCTGATTACTCATTTCCTGACTCCTTCCCCTCTCTGATTATAGTTTCCTGGGGGCTGGATCTTAGAGCATCTAAGTCTCCTCCCACATTGCACAATTCAGGTTCACTAACCTACATTTCTGCCTCAGTGGAGTTTTAGGTGGTCAGAACTGGCCCTAGCTGGATACTGTGTTTTTCTTGGTGAAGTACTGCACAGACCCCCTACTTGCATAGTGTCCTGTTCCAATGACCTGTTCCTTTCCTCTGTTCCTTCATTCTCTGGCTCAGATTCTGCTGGCACTGGCAGTTCAGAGTCTGCTTTTCCTTTCTTGGTAGTTCAGATATTTTACTGTGCTGGTGCTTCTGATTCTGAAGGGTTGTGGCCATGCTGGTGGTTGAGTCCAGACCAAACTTCCCAGCCTGCAACCAGGATCTCTAGATCATTGGAAATAGGGAGGGGGGAATGGGGTGCAAGAGTGGGTTTTAATGTAAGTAAGCCTGTGCTGCGGCCTTTGACTTGCTTGTGTGTGCTTGTGTGGCCTCACTGCTTGTAGCTGGGAGATGGGGAAAAGGCACTGAGTGAGCACAGGGTCAAGGAGTGTGCATTTCTGGTGGTTGTTTTTCTGGAGTGGTGGTGATAGTTGCCTTTTTTGGATTCCGTGTGTCCTAGAGTATTAAAGCCACTGAATTTGCTTTATCTTTTGATTTGAGGAGGTCATGGATGATTGGAGAAAACATCTAGTCTGGCCTCTTGTTGCTCGTTCGACTCAGGAATAGTTTTACAGTTAATTTTCAATCTTTGTTTCAGCAACCCTTTACTGAATGTAATTTTATTGCATTATGGTCAATAAAAGATGTAGCTGATATTTCTGCCTCTCTGCATGTTTGTGAAGGTTTGATGTCCTAATACATGCTCATTTTGTGAAGGCGTCCTACGCAGCTTAGACGTTGGCATGCATACTCCTTTCCATTTCCCATTCAAAAATCTCCAGGTATCTGTCGTATTTGACTTTTCTAATGATTCTAAAACAGTTTCTTTTCATTTTTTGGTTCTATTCTTCTGAAGTATGAAAGGGATAAATTGAGGCTCCTCCCTGGTATCTTTTTACTATCAATTTCTTCCTGTAATTCTTTTCCTCTGTCCTTTAAGAATTAAGATGCTATGCCATTTGATGTTCCTTCAGTGTCTTTTGGCAACATGTAGTGTCTATGCTTACTTATGTCTTTTAATTAGGTGTAATTTTGCTTTGGCTTTGTCTGAAATCATGATTGCCTGCCACCCTTGTGTTCCTTACTTCAGCTGAAGTGTAATAGATTGTGCTCCATACCTTTATTAACTCTTGTGTATATATTTTCTGTTTCATAGATATTTCTTGTAAACAACATATTGTTGAATTCTTGTTTCTGAGCCATTCTCACCCCTTTGTTTTATGTGTGAATTTTTCTTATTCACATTCATAATTATGATTTCTACCTGTGTATTTCCTTCCATTCTGTTCCCTTATACTTGTCAAGATATTAGGAGACGCCCAAGATATTAGGAGATTCCAGAGCTAAGGCCCAGCAAGCAGGCTGTGTCCTGAGTTTGTTATGACAACAGTCCTTTGCACTCTGGATGGCCTCCCCTATGGCAAAGTGTATTGCTTTGACCAGCACCAGGTGTTCGCTGAGGAAATCAGTTATGATTTTCATATTAATTAATAACTGCCCACTTGTGGATTTTATGTATATATGGCCTGCCTTTGCTCCAGTGTATTAAACCCTCCTGCCTTCTGCTTGCAAGTTGTTAACTCTGAAATTAATTAATCTTTTGTTTAATCCCGGGCAAACCTGCCTCTGGCCTGCTGCGTTTAGCCTTTCCTAGGTTAGAGGTTTGTTCTGGTCTGGCTGACATACTAATCCTTCTGTTGTTTTCCTCTGCCTCCTCTTTAAGAGTCTATTTTGCTTCTAACAAATGCCTCCTTTATTCTAACCTCCTTTTCCCCCTTCTCTGTTAATCTCTTTCCTTCTCATTTCCTTGTTCGGTTACATGTACTTTTGTACCCAAATGTATGTTATGTGAATTTTTTCTTTCCCCACTTTAGATGAGAGTTTTTTCCTCTCCTCCCAGTGCCTTCTCTTTTGCATAAACTCATCTTTTCACACCCCATTTATGGGAGATAGTTTTCCTCATTCTTCCCCATTCAATCCATTCTTCTTTTTTGATCGTCCAAACACAAAAGAATCAGACTTAGATCCCCTAATTCGATTCTCTCTATGACCCCTAATGATGAAAAATTCTGGGAAGTTAGATCTCCCCATATAAGAATGTAGTTTATTATTTTTAGTCCCTTATGATTTTTTACTCATGATTACTTTTTTATGCCTCTCTTGATTCCTTAGTTTGTATGCCAGATTTTCTGCTTGGCTGTGATCTTTGGGTCAAGTCTGCTAGTCTTAGGCATGTTTGGAAATCCTCTGAGCCATGAAAGGTCCATATCTCCCCTCCCCACCTTCAGCCCAATAGGATTATACTCAGTTTTGCTGGGTAGGTTATTCTCGTATACAAGCCTAGATGCTGTGTCCCGGGATACGTCCTGGGATAAGCCTTCTGTAGCGGTGCCTGCTACATCTTCTGTGATCCTGGTTGTGGCTCCATGGTATTTGAGACTGCTTACTGTATTTTTTTAGTTTTCTTTTATGATTCCTTGAGATATGATATCTAGGTTCTTTTTTTGTTAGTGGCTTTTGAGTGGTTCATTGAGTTGTAAATTCTCTCTCCTTCAGCTGTTTTCCAGACCAGTTGTTTTTTCCATGAGGTATTTCACATTTTCCATTTTTTCAGTCTTTTGGTTTGCTGTTATTATCCTTTGATGTCTCATGGAGTCATTAGCTTCCATATAGAAAATTCTCATTTTCAAGAAGTTATTTTCTTCAGTGAGATTTTATAACTCCTTTTCTAAGCTGTTAATTCTCTTTTTTTCTTCCCTGGTTCTTGCCTCCTTCCCCTTTCCTTCCTCTACTGCTATATTTTTTAAAATAAGATTTTTAGCTCCTTCTTTAACTCTTATTTTTAACTCTTCTGTGAATCCTTGTTGGACAGTTGCCCCAGCTGCCTTTTTCTTTGAGGCTTTGCTTGTAAATGTTTTCAAGTCATTCTCTTCTGTTTTTGTTTCTTGACATCATCATAGCTCTATATGGATGAGTCCTTTCTTTGTTTTCTCATTCTTATAGCCAGCTTCTTGACTTTGGGCCTTATATTAATGCCAGGATGTGCTCATTTTGGGGGAGGTAGATGGGGAGATTTCTGGCCTGAGTTTCTGTCCTTTCTTCTGCTTTCACAGCTCTGGATGAGTCTCTGCATGCTGTCAGTGCTTTCACAGTGGTGTGATTCATGGGAAGCCCTCCTGGTCTGAATTCTGCATGGTCATGTTCCAAAATTGGGTCTATCAGCTTGTTTCAGGTTGGGAGTTTCAACACACTCCTGCTTGACTTGGCCACTATTGACCCACTGGAAGGCTCTGTCTATTCAGGTAGTCTAAACTCATGGCTCCTTTTTGGTTTAGGTTTTGGAGCTATGTTCTCTTAAGGGTTGAGAGCTGCTTGGGTAGTTTGCTTGCTGGAAGTTGTTCTTGGACTGATGGTCACAACTGCTCCTCTCTGCCCTTTCTTGATGACCTAGCACTGGATGGTGGGTAACAGAGCTACCAGATGACATAGCTTTCATTCCTACACCCAGCATTTGCCCACAGGTCCCTTGGAATCTCTTTCTGGTACTGCTGTCAGTCCCTAGGTGCTGCAATACTCCCAGCTGGACTCCTGGGCAGATTCACCACTGTAGTGTTGGCAGACTTTTGTCCATCTCCCTAAGCTGCCCTGGGCTGGATTAATGATTCACTATGGCCTCTTGGTTTACCCATTCAGAATTCAGGCCAGTGCATTCTCTGTACCTTTGTTGAGGAGGGGGAGAGCTAGATTCTATTGCCTCCTCTCACTTTGTCTTGGCTCTGCTGCTCTCAAGGGCTACTCCAGTGCTAGGCTCTCCCTACTAGCTTCAGAGTCTTGATCTGGATTTTGCTTCAAATTCTGGTGCTAATTGGGACTTCATCTAGAAAGCTCCCAAAGCTTTGTCTTCTTGACCTTGGAAACAGGCCCAGCAGTGGTTTGGGTGAGGAGTGCAATGCTGGACCATCTCTCATGGCCTGGTGTTGCTTCCTGTCAAGCTGAACTCCTTTGGCCTTAGACTGGGGAAGGCTTGGAATGAGCTGCAGAGCTGTTTGGTTCAGGCAGAGTACACACTATTAATACCTAGAAGATCAGTAGTTCTGCTGCTATGGGCCTGGGAGAAATTCTGGCTGGGCTGGGCTTGGCTGCAGTGCTGCAGATCTCCTGCAGAGAGGGCTGGATTGGACTCCTATCCTCTGCTCTTTCCCCTTGACCTGAGACCTGCTCTTGTTTAATCTGGGATCTCCACAGCACTCTTGGAGTGGGGCTTTGGGGGAAGGGGGAAGGATGTCAATTCCTGTTTTGAGCAGGGAAATCTGGAAGTGATTCTTGCTATCTCTGCCCAGAGTAGTGCATCTCTAGGCCCCAAGGGAGCAATCATCTGTATGCTGTCTTGGAACAATTTCCCACAATTTCCCCACCCCAACTACTGACCTTTCAAGAATAATTGTACAGAAGATGGAAGCAAAACTGTGATCCAGAGAAGGATTATCAGCATCACTGGTTTTTGTAAATATAGTGTAAGGAGTATAACTCTGCCAGACTCTACAAGTCTGATTGGGAAAGGTGAGTTACTTGCTGGCAGGAACTGGGCATATCTAATACTCTCCATAATTGGAACTCTGGAGTCCTTACCCTGCATCTGGGACTGGCAGATGGACTTGGGAATCTTTCAGCAGTTACTGCAACAAGCCATTCTCATCCAGAAGAGAGCTCACAAAACCTATTGGTCATTATTCTATTTCTTGGAGAAAGGAACTGCCTTTTGATATTGGGGAATTCATGGAAAAGGCAGAAAAAAAGACTGGATTTTTGCCAAATGTCTTTAACGTGTTAATTCATCAGTGGGGGAATTCAGAGCAGTTTTTGCTTATTGAAATGCCATTATTGACAAAGAAACAGGACATCTCAGCAAGACTGATAAAGAATTCATCATAGTAGCTGCAAGTACTAGTAACAAGTGTCCCTGCTGTATGGATGTGTTCTAAAATAACTGTTCCAGCTGGTCAGGCTGTTCTTCATTGGAAGAAGGTCGACTTATCACCTCAAGAATTAACTGTGACAGAATTTGTGCTTGCTGTTAGACAATGACATAATGGAAGAACATTTTAAAAAGCCACAGTTGCAAAGTTTTGGTCATGAAGATGCCTGGTATATAGGGGTTTTTTTTGCATGTCTCACCATATTGCTTTTTTTTTTATCAATCTAATTCCCAAAAGAGAATGATCTCAAGGTCTGTAACAGTGTGTCCACCACAGAGTAAGATGTGTGTATTGTACAAAGTGTGATATGTCTATTAATAAGCTTTTTCCTTTTAATGTTGAGTTCACATGTACCATGGGAAATAAACTCATTTGGTATTCCACCTGGTAATACCACTTTTGCTAAATTCATCACACTTCATGGTAATTGTTGAAATTTACTGAAATTTAGCACCTTTGTAGGCATTGATAATTCAGAGGGACTTTTACTGTTTGAGGAGGCTATCAGTTTTTTTATTATGAAAAAATTATTTCCAACTACCCTTCTCACTTTCCCATTTTCATAACATTCCCTTATAAAAAAGATTGAAAAAATAATTCAGCAGCTAATACATTGACTAAGTCAGATGGTATATGCAGCATATGCAACATCTCTAGTTTCTGGCCACTTCTATGGAAGGAGGAAGCTTTTTTTCAAGTCCTTTCTGGGGCTAAGCTTGGATTGGCATCATTGTCATTGTGCGTATTATTTTGCTGGTTCTCCTGCTTTTTCTCAAAAGTCTAACTAGATTTCTCTGAATTCTTCATTTTGCTTTTCATGGTGCAGTAATAATATTCCATTACATTGATGTGCTACAATGTGTTGAGCCATTTCCTTATCACTCTATTGGTACACTATTATTTTCCAGGGCCCTAAGAGGTGCATTTGGAGGAAAGGGAAGCAAAAATGAGACTCAGAAGAATTCTGATAACTGATAACCAGCTATATGAGATCAGCCATTTTAATTTAACCCTTAGGGTTTAAGGTTTTGTAGTTTTCCAACAGCTGTTTTGCTGTTAGATAAAAATTGAGTCTCTTCAAATGAAGTATAAATGTTATTTATAAACTAATTCTTTTCTGAAGTAGATTTAGAATGAAATACCAAAAATTGAAATGAAAATAGACTCACTCTATTTTTAACATTTTATGATCCCCCTCTTTTTTTTTTTTGTCTAATTTTAGGTGTGTACCTGATAAAGAAGTATACTGCATGCCTTCTTTCTCAGTAGACCAACCTCCAGTGACTTTTACTAATTGATTGTAAAGTCATGGTCATTTAAATAGCATCTTAATCCACAAATAGCTATTCTATTATTTTAGGTTTGAAAAAGGATTGTCAGAGAGCCATAGACATTCATGTAAATTTGGCCAATAGCTACCCTCTTACTGAAGTCAGAGCAGAAGAAATACAAAACTTGAAAGGAAGGTCTTGTATGAAAATAGTTCTTTTAAGATTTATTTTATAGTAAAGTTGGTTATATTCACTGTTTTGTCTTTACATTTGTATAGTTCTCTTTGGCTTTTTAGAAGTGCTTTCATAGCTTTTATGTGATTAGAATTATATACAACCTACATAGTATTTTCTCTGTTCATGTCTTTTTTCAATATATTATTGATTAAATAGTAAACACATAATAATCTACTTTGAGAGCTGAGATATATTCAAACTTGATTTGATTTAACTGTGAAATAGGATTAACTTGAGTCTGAATAAAATATTAAATAAGAGGAAATTGTGTTATGACTAGACCCTGAATGTTGTAACTCATAAAATATAACCCTTTGAAGTAAGGTTAATTTATTTTCACAAATAAAGTTAATTAAATTGGAAAATAGTATAGGAGATTCTGCAGTTTAGGATAAGCTGAGGTTATGGTGAAAGAAGCTAAGCCTCTTCTAGGTGTGGATGTGATGATGAGAACTGAAAATCAAAGGGAGGTAGAGCTGCTTAATTTTCATTTTCCTTCTGTTTTCTGGGCAATAAGAATGCTGTTTACATTGGAAATGATAGATCAGAAATACTCACAAGGAACTACCACACAAGGAAAGGGAAGAAAAGAATTAGTAAGAGACCACCTGTATGCCTTTGATAACTTCAAATCGCTCAACTCTTATGAACCACATCCTTGGGTCTTAAAAGGATTGAGAGATAATTCTTATTGAAACCCTGTTTGTAGAATTGGAAAGAATATGGAAAGCAAGAGGGTAACAAGACTGGTGAAGGGGAATTGCTATTCTGATTTTAAAAAGGTGGAGAAGGAACTGAGAAAGGGAAGAAGGAATTTCACAGAGTTAAGATGACTTCATAATGGGTGGGTCATAGCATATTCACTTTTACAGAAGTCCATCAGTGATGGTATGCTCCTTAAATTTGCAGAATCCCAAAGAATTCTGATATTCTAGAGCATGGCAGTTGGGATGTAAAAAGATGAAATGCAGTAGAGTCAGTTGGGGGAGGCAGCTTTATATAGTGCTTCTTCCCCCAAAAAAGTTTGAGATCCTAGGGGATTTGAAGCACAAATCAATTTGATGTGGCCTCAAAAATCTATCTTCACCTTTCTTTTGACTACATTTGAGAGAAAATAACTTCCAGTAACATGGAGGTGATGACCTCACAAGTAAGTATCATGTCTACAGCTGTCTCTTCATCTCTAAAATGAGCATATTAATAGCACTTACTTCCCAGAGTTGCAGTGATGATAAGATATTTTTAAAGGACTTTATAAGCCTTAAAGAACTTTATAAAGGCTAGCTTTTAGTATTTACTTATGTTTTGTTAAAAGAGGAATATCAGGATGCTTAAGAGCCCTGAGTGTCAATCCAGAGAGGGTCATTTGAAGGAGTGAAGGATGTGTAGCATGGAAAAAAGGCTGATGAGCTAATCATCCCCTTCACATGCCGGAAGGACTATTTTGTAGAGGGGAGAATGAGTTTCTTCTGTTTGGTACAGAGGGCAGAACCTGGAGCAATGCATGAAACTTATAAAAGACAAATAGAGGATTCCTGTCAGGGCAGTTTATCTAAGAAGTATGGACTTCCTTCAAAAGTGGTGGGGTCTTTCTCTTTTCTTCAAGGTCTTCATTTCAAGACTGGATTGCCCCCGGTTGGAAATGTGGCACTGTAGACTCCTCTTGTGTGTTCTAGATTTTTAAAAACCACTTGTTATCGTTAATTACACTGCTTAGAGGTAAGATAGTGTGTCAGTATCTAATGTGTGAGGTCCTCATCTGATGTGATATCAATGGTTTCCGTTGTTTTAGTGATTGCTGTGAGGGAGTGATATCATAATGTTTAATTCAAGTGAAATAGGTACTTTTTTGCAACTTTTTTTCCCTTGCTGCTACCTTTCCTCCCATGCATCTGGTACACAAAATAGTAGTGGGTAGAAGAAATAGAACTGATGAAAGATAATTAAATCTCTTTTGACAAAACAGTAGAAGGTTGGTCACTATGTTTAATTTTTATTTTATATATTAAACAGATAACGGGAGGATGTATATGAGTAAGCAACTTAATTGAATTTATGTGTACCATACTCCAGCCTATCCTTGACCTTTTTGATGGCATCTGAGATCCCTTCAGACCCCTCTGAATCTGACTTGAGAGCTATTTGCTTAAATGAAACTATCTGCTCCAAAGTTACCAGTGATCTCTTCATTGACAAATCAATTGGCTTTTTCTTAGTCCCCGTTTTTCTTGACTTCTCTGAAGGCTATGCCATGGTTGACCTCACTCTCCTCTGTTTTTGTGACATGGTTTTCTCTTTGTTTTCTTCCTACCTGGCACACCGCTCCTCAGTCTCTTGAACTGAACCTTGTCATCAATGTCATGACAACTTATTGAGAGCCTTCCTCAGAGTTCTCTCCTCTGTCCTCTTTTTTCTCTCTGCTCTCTTCCTCAGTGCCCCAGTAGGCAACCTACCCTCTAGAAAGCTTGATTGTTCACCTTGCTATTCCATTACCTTGCTCAGTACTTAAGAGCACATGTTACTGGAATGGCCACTGAACACGAGTGAATCCCAGGAGGGTCCCCAAAGAGAGCAGTGACCCCTGGCAGCTGACCCATGTCATATTCCCTTGGGGTCCTACTGCCACACTTCTGTTTCTCTTTGGCACCCAGAGATCCAGAAAAGGCTCAGGGAAAACTGACTCCAGGTTGCAGAAGGGATGCTTCAGAGAAGAGTTACTTGGAAATTAGAGTGAATCCTAATGACCATCTAAACCCCGGAATGGTCTGAGGAGAGTGCTTTGTGCACTGGAAGCCACACCTAAGTGTGAGCTATTAGTCACTTCTTCGTTGACCATGGATAAGACGCACTGTGAACCTCAATTGCTCATCTATAAAAAATAAATAACATGCCCTTTCGTAGTTTCGTCTTGTGGTTTATGAAGATTCAGTGATGTCCTATATGGAAAGCACTTGGCAAAATGCCCAGTCCCATCATCATGCTTCATGTGATGCACCTGTGGGTCCCAATAGCAGAGAAACAGAGTTAAGAGATCTTCTCTCCCAGTATCCTCCTTGTGCTGATAAGGAAACCTGAGGCCAAAAGACATCAAGCTTTCTGCTCCCTGTCGCAGAGATAGCAGGTAAGGGCTGGGATCTGATCCCACCTCAAGGAACAGTTCCTTCTGTAACAGTGTTGCTGCCTCCTCTTGGTGTCACATTAGGGTCTTAATTTTGCGGCAGTTCGGACGTGGCCCTGACGCCGCGTGGTCTCCCCTCATCCCTGCTCTCGTTCTCACATTTTCTCTCCATCCTTTGCCCCTTGCCTCCCTTTTCCTTGTTGTTGTTCAGTTGTTTCGGCTGTGTCTGACTCTTCGTGACCCCATTTGAGTTTTTCTTGGCGAGAGATACTGGAATGGTTTGCCCTTTCCTTCTCCAGTTTATTTTACAGATGAGGACTGAGGCAAACAGGGTTAAATGACTTCCTCAGGGTCACATAGCTGATAAATGTCTGAGGCCAGATTGGAACTCAGGAAGATGCATCTTCCTGATGCCAAACCCAGTACTCTGTCCACTGTACCACCCAACTGCCTTTACCTCTTTGTTACCAATATTCTGATCTAGTATTTGGAACACTGCAGATTCCAATCTGACTAGTTGGTATTCTTCGTCCTCTGTGCTCACTTTGCAAAGATCTTAGTCCCCCTCCCACCTCTTTAGATGGCTTCCTCACTAGCTCTCCTTTGCCTTTGCCCATTGGTTCCACAGATTGTCAGGCCAGGTTTGATGGCGCTCAGTACCATGTGGCTCTTGCATCTGGGTACAATGTACATATGCATTATCCCACCCCCAGTTTCCTTTCTCCCAGCTCTGAGAACTGGGAACATTCAAACTTTCTATCAATCTCTTTCAGACTTGGAACCTAGGACTAAAAACAAAGAGGCAACTCCAAAGGAGATCATAATAGGTGAAGAATCATCCTCATTGGTGAAAGTTGAAAGACTCAAAGGGGCAGACTTTTATAACTCTACGCTTGGGGAATTTGGGGAAAGTGAGAACCTGGAAATGCATCAGCCAGTAAAGCAGAAGAGCAAGGTAAGAATGATTAAACGTCCGAAGATTCCAAGTGGAAAGAAATTTTATAAGTGCAAAGAATGTGGCTTCAGTCATGGCTCAGCCTTTGTTAAACACAAGAAGATTCATGTGGGAAAAACTCCTTACAAATATAAAGAATATGGGAAGGCCTTCCCTCGATTCTCAAGGTACACTCAACATCAGAAGATCCATGCTAGAGTGAAGGTTTATAAATGTAACGAATGTGGGAAAACATTTACTCAAAACTCAGTCCTTCTTCTACATCAAAGGATGCATACTGGAGAGAAGCCATATAAGTGTGATGAATGTGGGAAAGCCTTCATTTACAATTCAAGCCTCATCAAGCATCAGAAGATTCATACTGGAGAGAAGCCTTATAAATGTAATGAATGTGGGAAAGCCTTCAGGCAGAGTTCAGATTTTGTTAGGCATGAGAGGATCCATACAAGAGAGAAACCTTATAAGTGTAATGATTGTGGGAAAGCTTTCTCTAGTTTTTCAAAGTTCACTCAACATCAGAAGATCCATACTAGAGTGAAGGCTTATAAATGTAATGAATGTGGGAAAACATTTACTCAAAATTCTATCCTTCTTTTTCATCAAAAGATACATAGTGGAGAGAAGCCATATAAATGTAATGAATGTGGGAAAGCCTTCATTTATAAATCAGGCCTTGTCAAGCATCAGAAGATTCATACTGGAGAGAAGCCTTATAAATGCAATGAATGTGGGAAAGCCTTTAGGCAGAGTTCAGATGTTGTTAGACACCAGAGGATCCATACCGGGGAAAAGCCTTATAAATGTAATGAATGTGGAAGAGCCTTCAGTCAGAGCTCAGATGTTGTTAAGCACCAGAGGATCCATAGTGGAGAGAAGCCTTATAAATGTAACGAATGTGGGAAAGCCTTTATTCGGGGCTCAAGTCTTACTGCACATCAAATGATTCATACTGGAGACAAGCCTCATAAATGTAATGAATGTGGGAAAGGCTTCCCTCAATTCTCAAAGCTCACTCAACATCAGAAGATCCATACTAGAGTGAAAGTTTATAAATGTAATGAATGTGGGAAAACCTTTCCTCAAAACACAAGCCTTGCTTTACACCAACAGATTCATAAGAGAGAGAAGCCTTATAAATGCAATGAATGTGGGAAAGCCTTTGCTCAGAGGTCCCACCTAACCCAACATTTGAATACACATACTGGAGAGAAGCCTCATAAATGTAAAGAATGTGGGAAAGGCTTCAGTCATGGCTCAAACCTTATTAAGCACCGAAGGATTCATACTGGAGGGAAACCATATAAATGTAATGAATGTGGGAAAGCCTTCAGTCAGAGCTCAGCTCTTGTTAAGCATCAGAGGATCCATACTGGAGAGAAGCCTTATACGTGTAATGAATGTGGGAAAGCTTTTAGGCAGAGCTCAAATCTTATTTCACATCAAATGATTCATACTGGAGAGAAACCTTATAAATGTAATGAATGTGGGAAAAGCTTCAGTCATATCTCAGACCTTGTTAGGCACCAAAGGATCCATACTGGCGAGAAGCCTTATAAATGTAATGAATGTGGAAAAGCCTTTAGTCAGAGCTCAGTTCTTGTTAAGCACCAGAGGATCCATAGTGGAGAGAAGCCTTATAAATGTCATGAATGTGGGAAAGCCTTTATTTTGAGCTCAAGTCTTATTGCCCATCAGATGATCCATACTGGGGAGAAACCTTACAAATGTAGTGAATGTGGGAAAGGCTTCATTGAGAGTTCAGCTCTTATTGTACATCAGAGAATCCACACTGGAGAAAAGCCTTATACTTGTAATGAGTGTGGGAAAGCCTTCACTCGGAGTTTAAACTTGATTGTACATCAGATGATTCATACCGGAGAGAAGCCATATACATGTAATGAATGTGGGAAAACCTTCAGTCATGGCTCAGGCCTTGTTAAACACCAGAGGATTCATACTGGAGAGAATCCTTATAAATGCAAAGAATGTGGGAAAGCGTTTAAACAGAGCTCAAACCTTATTCGACATCAGAAGATTCATACTGGAGAGAAGCCTTTTAAATGTAAGGAATGTGAGAAAGCCTTCACTCAGAGATTCCACCTAAAAAAACATCTGAATACACATACTGGAGAGAAGCCTTATAAATGTAAAGAATGCGGAAAAGGCTTCAATCATGATTCAAACCTTATTAAACATCGAAAGACTCATTCTGGAGGGAAACCATATAAATGTAATGAATGTGGGAAAGCATTCAAAAAGTTCTCAGGTGTTTTCAAGCATCAGAGTATTCATTCTAAAGAAAAGTCTTATAAATGTAATGTATGTGGAAAAGCATTTACTCAGAACTCAGTACTTATTAGACATCAGAAGACTCATACTGAAGAAACACATTAACAGCATAATGAAAACCTTTATTCCAAAATGCTAATGTATTTGCAAGGATGCATACTGGAGAAAAGAATTTTGAATATAATCAGTGCAGGAAACTTTTAGTGTTCTCAACTGAGTAAACACCACATATTTCATACTTCATAGAACTCTTAGAAAGAAATGAAAATGAAAAAGTTTTCATTCATCACTCCAGACTTTGTTAAAGACCAGATGTTTCGTACTGCTGCGAAGCCTTATAATTATAATGAATATAGGATTCTGTGTCATTTCCCATCAAAGAATTCATGCTGGAGAACAGCCTAATAAGAGCCAAGAACCAGGAAGAACCTCCTCACAGTTTGTTGACTATCTAGTTCATACTGAAAAAAACTCAATGATGAGAGCTAGCATCTCTCTGTGACATTTAAGGTTGATAAAAAGCTTTCCATAGCTAGCTTATCTCATTTGATCTGTACAATAACTTTTTAAGGTAGGTAGGTGGTAGTATTTTTGCCATTTTCCAAATAGGGAAGCTGAGTTGACCTGTCTACAGTCAAACAGCAAGTGTCTGAGGCCAGATTTGAACTCAAGGCTAAGTTCAGTGCTCCATCCATTGGGCCACATTTTCAATATAATGGATATAGGAAAGTCTCATGTGGCAGGTCAATCCAATCTTATAAATTATCGTAAATATATATTTAAGAGTTCAAGGGGCTCAGGGTTGATAACCTCATCATTTCCCACCTGGCTTGAACTTCATCATGCTCCCACTAGTAACCTCCTTCCTCTACTTCCCACATTTTAGCTTCTTTGTTTAGTTTGTTTTCCCTCATTAGATTATGAGTTCTTTGAGGTAGGGACTTTTTTTTGGCCTCTCTTTGTATCCTCATTGCTTAGCACAATGCCTGGGATATATTAGCTGCTTAAGCAATGTTTGTTAATGTGGCTTAGCTCTCTGTGGATTCTCAATCCTAGACTGCCTCAAACAGGTCATTGAGCATAATCTTAAAATATAATCTCAACATATTCATGTCTGGGTAATGAGAAGGGTTTACCTGGTGGCCCTTGAGATCACTGTCAATCCCCCCATACAAAACATGATGCCAACTTAATACACAAGACTTTACATATGTCTGGAGTTGCTGAATGAATCACGTGTAGAGGATCTGCCAGTTAACCCAAGTCATTTACTTATCTATAGCATGGAAAAAATATTCAACAAAGCTGTATTCTTTGAGGATACCACATTGATGTGGCAATTTACCTCTTCATCTCCATAGAGAGGTGGCTCACTCTTAAGTGAATAAAGTCATTTAATAGGTTTATATCTCAAAGAAACAAAAGAAAAAGGAGACCTGGATGTACCAACTTGTTTATATTAGCTCTTTTATCGTGGGACAAATTAGAAACTAAAAGTGTCTTCTTTCCTGTGGGAGAACGGCTAAACAGAGGACAGTCTGTAAATGTAAACAATATTATTCTGCCATGAGAATCTTTTAAAGGAAACTAGGAAGACTTCTATGACTGATGCAGAAGAAAGTGAATGGAGCTTGGAGAACAATTTCTATAATGATAGCATCATTTAGAAAAACAACTTGGACAGACTTCCAAGTACAATGATCAACCACCAGTCCAGAAGAAAGAAGAGGAAATATACCATTCAGCTCTTGAGAGAGAGGTGGTGATGAACTTACAATTCAGAAAAAGACCTGTGCTGTGTTTTTGGATGTGGACAATGTGTGTATTAATTTACCCATGTACTTAGCTGTTTATTGAGGACTTTATTTTCTGTATTGTATTGAATTTGTTTGACTGGATTGGAGAAAAAATTGAGGTAGTGGGAAGGATAAGTTAAGTTTTTTTAAAGAAGTAATAAAAACCAATTGATGTTTGTGCTCTAATATGCAACACTTATTTCAATACAATTTATTGTCTTACAGTGGTATTGCTCTGAATTAAATTCAAATAATGAACCACAATGCCAGAGAGAGCATCTCTTTTCTTGTTATTTTAAAAAAAATTATTTCAATGCAGTGTCTTGAAGGGGTAGTACTGATAATGATGTGAATTGGAAAGATTTATTAAAAAAAGGTGAAATACAGAAGAATTTGAAGTGGACAGCATTTGTATTTTGAAATCATTGTATTTGCAAGATATATATGGTGCGTAATAAAATTAAAAGGTGTGGCAGAAATATCAATCAGTTAACTTTTTTAAAGCATCTACCATGTTCTGAGGGTATAAAAAGAAACAAAAGATATTCCTTGTCTTCAAGGAGCTTATAATCTAATTTCAGTCTTACAGTCAAATTTAAAGCCAATCTTGATGGCACACAACGGCAATCCCTACTTTGGGGTGAGATGAGGCTAGCTCTTTGGGCATCTTTACATGCAGTTGAGCACAAGCAGGGTGACCTCTCTGAGCAGAGGCCTTCCTAAAGAGGGATAACCTGGCCTAGGTTGGCAAAATGAAGCAAGTTCAGGCTTTGTGGCCAATTAATATTCAGATCTGGTCCATGAGTGACTACTGTCCTTCCATCCTGAATGAGACAAGGAGACCCAGTCTTAAAACAAAAAAATGAAAATGGAAAAACCAAATGCAAATAGAAATGTGAAAGAATGTTTCAATGGATCTCCTGAGTTTGGATACCATCTGTCACATGTTCTAGCTGTGTGGCCATGGGCAAATCTCTTCACCTCTCTCATGTTCGGTTATCTCATCTATTAAATGGGGTTGTTGGACTACATTGCTCCTGAACCTTGGGATTCAGCTGAGTGAAGCAGCCCTGCCTGTTTCCTCTAGTGGCCTGCCAGTCAAGCCTCAGGGAGGGGAGGAACTAGAATTACTGGGCACCTTTTTGACCCACACTACTAGAAAGGCAGTTCAACAGGCTTTTCCTTAGTCCTCAGACATAATCAAGTCCCAAGGAGAGTTTCCATATATCATAAGTCAAAGAAATATCCTAGCCACATCACAGGGATGCTGGTTGATTTTTCTTTGATCACATTCTCTTTATAGGTTCTCTATCCCACTTTCAGAAGCTGTTCCAAATCTTTTCTTTGTTCTAGCAACCCATAGCAATCCCTCCCCAATCTCCCTCAGGTAAGAACCTTGTTGAAAGATGCTGGTAAGTCTAACAACCAGCTCTCCATGAAAAGGAAAAATAGGTGGGGCTATACTTTTAAGTTCAAACTGCATTAACATCTTCTCTATCACTGTAAGTCTAGATAATCAACAAAACAGTCAAGTCTTGATGTGTAGTGTGGCTGATTTCTCGGGGAGTCTTCTGGAATGTTGTTTGGTGATCTGTGATGTTCTGTGATCTCAATCCTAATCTGTAAAATACTAACATAAAATGTGAATGTGTCCCATTATCTGAGACTTGAGAGAGGAAATTGGAGCTGAGACGGTGTGATTGAACAGGGTTTTGAGAGAAGGCACTCTCAGATATGACCAGACTCCAGACACAGTAGTCAAGGAAGGGAGGAGAAGGAGGAGGCACGTAAGGGGTGAGCTATGGAGCAGTGTATGTGTAACGCAAGCACAGCAAGGGTGTGACAGTATACCCCACCTGAGTATACTGGAATATGAGGTGAACAGAGCAGCAGAGCGGAAGGTCACCAGCTTGACATTTGGTTCATGACTGATAATAAAGTTGACAAAGGAACTGGAGAGGATAGAATCTCTTCCCCCCACCCCCATTTTTTACTGTATTTAAGTCACTGGAAGAAATGTCCAATAATGGAAGAAAAGAAGAGTGGGTCATTGAAGCTTAGTATAGTATAGAAGGGAATAAAGTCCTGATGGAAATACAGCCAAGTCAGCCTGTTGTTAAGGATACATATTGATTTTACTAGAAATATGTTAAAGAAAATGGTTATTGAATTGTTGAATCTCACATAGGCAGTTCTGAAGGAAAGCCTTTGATTCTTTCTATTTGAAAGCAGAAGTGGCCCCAACTCAGTTATCTCAGGAAGAGAAGTTTCAAGAGATAGGGACTGATATGTATACCAGTCCTTACACAGAATTCAATAACACAACCATCTTATATAGTAAAGGAATCAACAAATGGAAAATGTGCAAGATAAAATCAGTGGGACTTCCATGCTAACAATCAGGAGGGGCTGTAAATTTGGAGCCTAAAAGAATGTCCTATTTCTCCAGTCCTCAAAGTCTAGGGTATCTCAAAAATCAGATGTCCTGGGCATAGAATTTCTCTGCGGGTCCTAGCAAAAGCAAAGGGCCCAATTCAATCCTATTTGGGATTGCATGTGACACTGGCAAGGCCCATTTCATACAGCCCTCTCACCTCATTGATGGAAGAGCTCAATGCTCCATACCTGTGTAACAAGTGGTACAAGAGTTGGCAAGTGAGGGAGAGAAGAGATTTACCCTCTTTGGACCTTCTTTGAGTCTTCAGCAGTCTTGTATCTTGTATCTTCAGGTCCCTGCACTTTGCATTCTGTTATTGCTTAGGGTGCTCCTGGCTTTCAGGCTTGAGAGAAAAGATGGTTGATGCCAAAGCCTATTTCAGGTAATTGAGGGAAAAGACTGGGAAGAAACTGAAATGAGCAAAACTGACAGTCCCCATCATGCACCTATCCCCATATTAGAAGACCTTGGGGAACTTCCCCTTCAGTGAGATCTAGGATTCTGTCTCTTGACTGAACTGAGTTACCTCATTTCTGGTGGGAGAGCTCCTTCAGTCAGTATTGTCTGGTATCCATTCCTGTGTGTATATTTTCTCTAATTTCTATTTGACCCTCATGGATAAATGGGTTTCTTTGCTATTTACTTTTTGTGTTGTGGAACTGGTAGTTGATTTCAAAGGGAGTAAATTCTTAGGTATAAAGCTTGGGGTCTTGAAAATAGTGTTAGTTTGAATCTCAAAACCACATTCCTTAGAATAACAATATCGAAGAGAGCAGAAATGTATAATGCTAACCTTGTACCACCTCTCTCTGAGGATAGCAGAGTGGTGGCCTCTGGCCCTAACCTCTTTACAGGATGAAATTAAATTAAAATTAAAGTCTCCCTTGGAGAAAGTTTGGAGGAGAAGATGCTGGAGATGTCTGTTCTGCCTTCCTTTGACCCACACTCCGACATCCCCATGCTGTGTATGGGGTACACAGCCCTTGCTACATTTGGAAAGCCCTTTGGGGGCCCAGTTCTGACTATGTCATTTTCCTTCTACAGGAGACCCAGTGGCTTAATACTGTTTTCATGACAAACCAGAACTCTTTTAACTGGGTCATTTGAGGCAGAGTTGTGTTCTGCCTCCTACCTGATTCCAGACAGGGTTTTTACTGATTCCCCTTCACTTATTCTATGTCCCAGCCCAAATGGCCAACCTGTGGCTCTCCATTCATTACATTTCCTCTCCTGGCCTTGTGTCTCCTGTGTTTAGAGCCTTCTTCCCTTCACAGCTCTTCCTTCCATCCACCTCAGATCCCTTCCCAGATTCTGTCAGTAGTAGTGCCTTCTCCCTCCAAATGAAATCACTGAGCATTGATTCTACATCTGGCCTTTTACTTATCTGTGTAAATTTCACGTTGCCCCTCCCCCCAACTCCACCCTACAGTAGAATGGACAGTAGAGTTGACTTCCTTTCTGTCTTTTTCTCCCCAGGGATAGCACTGGGTCTAGAGTATACTGGTTGATAACTCCAGCTACTCTGCCCCATTTGGGGCAGGGTCAGAAAACCAGGAGAACCTTTATGATCCAGTGAACAATCCATGGGACAATGCCTAGAAGGAGCGGAAGCTTCATTGTTTGAGGCTCAGTGCCCTCCCACTCCCTAGCCCCAATCCTTAAAGTGTGAGAGCAATGGGAACTGCCATTATTATCTTAAACTTTGGGCAGTCATATCAGTGTGATTTTTAACATGGATAACATGAGAAAAGGAATATGAGAGAAATTTGATACCTAATTTGATAATTCTCCTAAGGAAACAAGGGTAAAAAGGAGATGTGGCCAGGACTCACTACAGTCCTGAGCCCTCTTGGGAAGGACCAAGGAGAGAGTTCAGATTATTCAGGCAGTCATGGGAAAGGGATGAAGTTCTCTTTCAGCAATAGGGTCCTAGGTTATGTCCTGAAACAAATCATTGGTTGCTTCCCAAAGATCCACTGATCCCCAGAATTCTGCTTGGGCAGGCTGCTGATGTCTTGCTTCTTATGTGTCAGCTCCCTTCTCCTCCTTGGTCTCATTTTCCTTGGCTTCATTGGGAGGAGGTTAGACCAGATGAGCCAGTGGGGTTCTTGGCAGTTCTAGCTCCATGATCCTTCATGACCCTGGGGCTCACCTAAACTCCTTTCCAGTTATGAAGGACTGAAAAAAATGAAGGGAAAAAGAAACTATTCTACCTGGGATCTGCAGTGTGAGAGTCCCTGACTGTCCAGATTGAAAGGGACCCTACAGGTCATGTAGTGTGAAGTATCCTAATATGGATAGTTCTTGGACAGGAAGTAATACTCAGGGAGGGGAATGGAATAGATTAAAGATATAAAATCAGGAGAAGACCTAGAATCCATATGTTCAGTGGTTTAGATTTGTTAGGGGGTCTTAGAAATGATTTTATCACATCCCTTCCTTTTTACAGGGTGGGGAATCTGGTGCACAGGAAGGGGAAGGGAACTGATCACACTGGAAGGAAGGTGCAAAGCTGGCATTCTTTTTGTTTTGTTTTTTTGGGAGGCAATTGGGGTTAAGTGACTTGCCCAGGGTCACACAGTTCTTAAGTGTTTGAGGCCGGATTTGAACTCAGGTCCTGATCCCAGAGGCGGTGTTTTGTTCACTGTACCATCTAGCTGCCCCAGAGGTGTCATTCTTTGTGCCTAGTGTTTTGACCCCCAGATCCCATGTTCTTTCCAGGGTGCCATGCCTGGCTTCCAGTAAGGTAGAATTTGTAGCTTTGGATCAAGCAAGAGAAAGCAAGGCAGTATGAGTGAGAGATAGGAAAATTGAGAGAGGGAAAGAACCCATAGCAGTTATCCATACACACCAGCATCTGAACAAGCATCTCCTCTATATCTCTCTCCCACAAGTGGTCATTCTCGCTGTGTTTGAAGATCATGGAGTGTACTTCCCCCAGTCCTGCCATTTCTCTGGTCCTCTGCTACCTTCAGCCCTTTGCTCCCACTCTGCCTTGTGGAACTAAGCAGAATCTGATTGAGAGAATCCAGGAATGTCTACCAAAATAGGATCCATTACTCTGGGAGCCCCAACAGGCAGTCATGTGTCGTCTCCCCAGCTCAGAATGGCCAGTTGCTAAACTATGAGGAGCCAAGACTTGAGCAGAGGAAAGGAGAAAACTTCTTTCCACTGATCAGAAATGAGTGCAAAGTGAGGCAGAGGACTCCAGTACTCTCAAAGACTCCTCCTTCGTGCAGATGAGAGAAGGCCCAAAGAACACAAAAGCTCCTCTTTCTTTTTTGACACAGACAGATTCAATGTTTGGGATCCTGGCACTGTTCTTTCATCTGGATCCATCAAGAAGGGTTCGTTAATTCCTCACCTGGAAATAGAACAAGAGGCCTCCTAATTGGTCTCCCTGACACCTGGCTTTCCCTTCTCATATTGCTTTTGCATAGTGCTTCCAACTGATATTCCTAAAACAAAGGTCTGACCACATTGCTCTCCTTCTAAAGAGGATCTGTGTACTCCTTTTGGTGTACAGGATAAATAAACAGATTTGGTTTTGACATCGGAATCCATCACACTCTCTCCCTGAGCTATCTTTCGAAATTATTTCACATTATTCCCCTTCCTCTATTCTGTGTTCCATCCAAAATGAACTGCATCTTGTTCCCCTTCTGTCACATATTCTTTTCTTCATTCATGCCCTTGAACAGGTTGCTTGTTTTCCATGCCTAAAATAATTCATCCTCATAATTCAACTCTTTGAGAATTCAGCTCTTCATTGGTTCCCAAAAGATTAATTTAATATTTCTATTTATTTGTATTTGTGCAGTTTTTATGACCTGGCACAGTTGGTTACAGAAATTCATCTTACTCAATGGGGACAGGAGGAAAAGAGGTAAAGAGAAAAGTGGGAAAATTAAAGGGGAGGCTATATTAAGGGAGTACTAGTCAGAAACAAACTCTTGAGGAGGGATAGAGTTAAAAAGACAAGGACAAGTATAAAAGGATAAGAAATGAGGGAATGTGATTAAGTGATGTCTAATGTCTTTAAGAGATGTAAACCATTGAACCTATAAATGCTAAGTTTTACTCCTAATTTTTTTCCACATTCATGGATATGATTGCTAAATGTGTATTTCCTTCCTTCTTATTCTTTTATACTAGTCCTTGTCTTTTTCACCTGTCCCTCCACCTCAGGAGTTTATTTCTGACCACTACTCCCTTCATCTGCCATCCCTTTTAACCATCCCCTCTTTTCTCTTAACCCCTTTCCCTCCCTGTACCCTGTTGAATAAGATGAATTTTTGTAACCAGCTGTAAATTTATAGATATTCTTCCCTTCTTGAAGCTGCTCAGATGAGAGCGAAGTTCAGGTGTTGCCTTTCTCCCTTTCATTGTCTAAGTTCTTTCTTCCATGTACCCCTTTTTGGAGATAATTTCCCCCGTTCTTCTTCTTCCTTCTCTGCTGTCCCAAGGCATTTCTGTTCTTCACACTTCCGTTCTTCTTTTATGATACTCTTGACATGATAGAATCATACCCATTCCCTCTCCTTCAAGTAGATTCTCTTTAACTGCCTAGAAATTTGTGTGTATCATCTTCCCATATAGGAATATAAACTTTGAAAGTTCATCATGGTTTCTCTTTCTTTTTATGCTTCTGTTAAGTCTTGTGTCTGATTGTCAGATTTTCTGTTTCACTCTAGTCTTTTCATCAGAAATGCTTGAAAATCCTTTGTTCCATTAAATGGCATTTTTTTCTCATATAGGATTATACATAGTTTTTCTGGGTAGATTACTCTTGGTTGTAATCCTTACTTTTTTGCCATCTGGAATATAATATTCTAAACTTTCCACCCTTTTATTGTAGTAGCTGCTCAATCTCGAGTGTTACTGATTGTGGCTCCACAGTATTTGAATGACTTCTTTCTGGCTACTTTCAGTATTTTCTCCTTGGCTTGGTAGTTCTGGGTTTGGACTGTAATATTCCTGGGAGTTTTCATTTTGTGATCTCTTTCAGGAGGCATCTAGTCAATTCTTTAAATATTTGTTATGGCCTCTAAGATATCCAGACAGTTTTCTTTTATGTTTTCTTGGAAAAAAACTATGTCTAGGCTCTTTTTTTGTTCGTTGCTTTCAGGTAGAGCAATCATTCTTAAATTATTCCTCTTTGATCTGTTTTCCAGATGAGTTGTTTTTTCTCTGAGCTGTTTCATATTCTTCACTTTTTTTTACTTTATTTTATTGTTTCTTGATGTCTTGTGGAATCATTAGCTTCCGCTTGGCCCATTCTAATTTTTAAGGTGTTATTTTCTTCAGTGAGGTTTTGAATCTTTTCTTACCATTTGGCCAGTTTTGATTTTTAAAGGATTATTTTCTTCAGTATTTTTTGTGTCTCTTTTACCAAGCTGTTAATTCTGTTTTAAAAATTTCCTTATATGACTCACATTTCTTTTCCCAGTTTTTCCTCTACTAGTTTTATTTAATGTGTATATGTATGTGCGTATGTATTTTACATAT
This sequence comes from Bettongia penicillata ogilbyi, assembly GCA_023548195.1. NCBI lineage: Eukaryota > Metazoa > Chordata > Mammalia > Diprotodontia > Potoroidae > Bettongia > Bettongia penicillata. The sequence goes on along the minus strand of JAJHZJ010000310.1, from coordinate 2,104,685 downwards.
ATATAGTGTACATTTTAAATCTAACTCTCCTAGTAATTCTGGTTGTACTTATGTCCAATATTTATTTTTATTTGAGGCTTTGCTTGTAGATGTTTTCAAGTCATTGTTTTCTGTTTTTGTGTCTTGAGCTTCTTTGTCATTATATTATTTTTTTATGGTCATTTGCTCATTTTTCTAGTCTACTTCTTGACCTTGGATTTTATATTAGAGTTGGGCTCTGCATGGTTCAACCCTCTTTCCCCCCCAACCCTGGGATAGCAGGTAGTGTTTGGTCACAACCCCGGGATAGCAGGTAGTGTTTGGTCTTTTATAACCTTCTGCTACTTTCAGCAGAAACTAGTCTGAGAACCTGTGAGTTTTCAGTGCTTCCAAGATGATGTGATGGGGAAAAGTCTGTTCACTGCCCTCCTGCAAATTCCTGATCTTGTTTGGGTCTCTTGGCTTATATGTGGTTGTATTTCTGCAGCTTATTTCTGGACTCTGTCACAGTTAGCCTGTTGGCATATTCTATGGAATCAGTGACTGAAGTGCTGGTTTCCCCTTCATCTTGATCTTCTGCCAAGTTTCTTCACTGAAGGCTCATATGCTCTGCTGAAGGTTAGACTGGAGCGCTTCTCTGCTCTTGGGCTCAGGGTGTGGCATTTATTCCCCGCTTCTTACACAGATAGAGAACCCCTGCTCCCATGCCACTGGGAACAGTTTCTTGGAAGTGGGTATTGGTGGACACAGCTGCCAGAGAACACCCGTTCTGCCCTGCCCCCCCATAGTAGTACAGGGGTCCCTTGGGATCTCTTTTTGACCAGGGGTTTAGTCCTCTTTCCATCTCTGGTGCTGGGCTGCTCCCATTCCTGTTTGTGCTACCACAGCCAACTGCACCTCCTACTTGTAGTGAAATGTCCCCTGTCACTACTGAACGTTTAACTTATCATAAATTCATTTTTCCCCATGGCCTAGAAACATAGTACCCCATCTGGGTAGTTCAGTAGTTGTTCTCTTGGAATATTTTCATTCCCAACGTCTCCATCAGCCCTAGGTTCCCCAACTGACAGACATTAATAGAAAAGTTTGAATTTCCCAGTTTTCTGGTCTTTGAGAAAGGGAAGTGGGACTAAGATGAAGGAATTGATAGTAATGTGCAGAAAAAGTCAACCTAAGGTTGAGTGTGCACTAAAGAGTCTCAATGAGCAGCATCTAAAGAGGAGAGAGGGGGACGTGTGCATTTAAACCAAGCAGGTGAGAGAAACCACATGGGAAGATTGGATTGGAGGTGTTCAGAGATTGCAAGATCACTACTGTAGCATCTGGTGGGTGACTGGTAATAAAATATTAAAAGTACAAAGGATGGAGAAAAAAGAAAATTATCAAAAGGAGAATGGGGATCAGGGCAGTCATCTGGAATGAGGACCTTGTTCGTCATCACTTCAGGGCCACGAGCCTGATGTGACTAGAAGGAAACATCATGTACTCCCACATTCCTTGGCTTTGGAATCCATAGCAGTGGGTCCAAATCATCAGATTGTTATTTATTTATTTTCTGTGACCTTTTATAAATCTTTCTTGACTTTAAAATTCAAAATGACTGTACCAGTTAAGAATTTTTTTGTTTTCTCTCCAGACATCTCTGTGACAATTAATGTTAACCAGATTTTTCTTACCTAAGCTTCCTCATGTGGAAAATGATAGTATTGGCCTGGAATCTTTGTTTCTTTGCAGGTTTGATCTGTTGGGAGTTATTTATGATTTAAAACCCGCTGATATCATGTTTATAGGGATTTAAATTCTGTCAAGTGTTTTCCATCTTTTGGAAGGTTCTATGATGAAGGTTCTCTGGGGGATGTTTTATAGATGAGGAATTGAGTGAGTTTGATAGAGTTTAAATGTCCTGCTCAGGGCTACAGGGTAAGTCAATAAATGTCCTTATAGGAAAAAAGGGATTCTTGACTGGCGTATGGTATAGGAGTGATCTTGTTCATTGAAGAAGGAAGGAAAGTGTGGCAAGGGTAGGTAGAGCTCAGAAGTACTGAGAGGTGGGAGGTTGAGGGTTCAGGATTAAGGGCGATGAGCAGGTCTAGAACCAGTAAGGTAGTGGAAGATTTGTAACCATAGAAGGTTAAGCCTGGTATACAAGGCTCTCTGCAAACTGGTTCCATCCTTGCTTTCCTGCCATTTCACAACATTCTCTTTCAGATAGGCTACACTCAATTTTAAAGGGGCTGCCCCTTGTTCCAGGAATTAAGCATTGCATCTCCACCCTCTATACCTTTGTCCATATTGTTCCCACTACCTCTTCTAGAATTCCTCATTTACCTTCCAGGCCTGTTTCTGCTCTGGTGTGGGATGGTAGTGGTCTGTTGAACTTGAAATGAGGCAGACTTGGGCTTGGTGTCTACCTTAGACACTCAGTGTGAGCCTGGCCCTGTGATTTAATCTTACACAGCTCATTGTCTCCTTGGCAAAATGGGGATAATGGTACTTGTATTTTGAGGAGCTGTGAGGATTCTGGCCAGAATGATTCGTTTGGCCTTGCAGAGCTTTAGCTGGAGTAGACCTGCAGGTTTTCTGGGGTGGAAGAAGTTTGGGGCAGAAAACAGGAATAATAAAATGTGATGATGGGGCTGGGAGGGATGATTGTATGGTGGGGGAGGAGAAGAGAGAGGAGGGAGAGAGACAGAGAGAGAGAAGGGAAAGAGAGAAAGTGAGACACATACCCATAGACATACGGAAAGAAGAGAGAGGAGGGAGAGAGAGAGACAGATATAGAGAGCAGGAGAGAGAGAGAGAGAAGGGAGAGAGAGAGAGAAGAGGGAGATAGAGAGAAAGAGACACACAGAGAGAAGAGAGAGTAGAGAGAGAAAGGAGAGACAGAGAGAGACACACAGAGACAGGCATACAGAGACAGTGATAGAAACAGAGGGAGAGGATTCTTTTGAAGTATTTTTTAAGCCCAAGTGAGAACAGAAGAAAATTCAGATGGAAACACAAACAATGACATTATCTGAAAGCTACATATCTATCTATCTATCTATGTGTGTGCATATATGAAAAAAATATAGTGTACGTGGTTTGCTTTGTATGTTTGTTTGCCTGTTGTCTTCCTGTTAGAGTGGAAGCTCCTTCAGGGCAAGAACTGTCTTGTTCTTCTTGTATCCCCAGCGCTCAGCTCTGAGTTTGATGCTCCCACGCACTTGGTCAATGTTATTGATTGATTGACATGGAACATATTAACTAGTTATATGGAAAATGTTTGCTGATTTGTTGAATCTCATTTGGGCATTGCAGGTCCTGAAGAGACAGCCGCTTTGAACTCCTTCCCCTTTGAAAGCAGTAGTGGCCTCATCTCTTCAGCCTTGTGAGTTATCTCTGCAGCACTCCTCTAGGCCTGACAGGACTTAGTCACTAGGCAGAGAGGGCTAGATCTGGGCCCCAGGGAGGGGAGGTGGTGGGAGATAAGGGAACCCTCAGGGATCTGGGTGAGAGATGTGACAGTGGCTCCTCTAGCTCTTGAGTCAGACTTCTAAAAGCTCAGGCTTCGAACCCTTCTCGCTGATTGTGTGGAGTAAGGAGTTGGCTATGGCCCATGCTCTCAGGGTCTTTTGGTGGAGTCTACCTCCTGAGTAGATAAATTTTAAGAAGTAAATTCTTTCCTTCTGCCTGCTTCTGCTTCCAGACCTGGGAAGTCCCAGCTGTCCTCAGGCATTTCTACCTTGCCTCTTCCCAGGCCCAGCTCTTTCCTGCTTGTCAGGGTCTCCACTAGGTTCTGCATTCCCTTCTGGCAGGTGTATGGCACCGAGCTCAGAGGTGGAGGGGCCACACTGTGCCTCCAGTTTGCAATCAAATTCAAGGGTGAGTGTGGGAGGCAGCAATAGAATTAACACCTAAAGGAGAGTGGTAGTAGAAACGACCACCAGCCTTCCAGCTCCTAGGATCCCTTCTGCATCCCCTCCCTCACCATAAACTTCCATCACAGGCTTTTCATCGGAGCCAGAAAAAGACTGATTTAAAAGAAAGCCTTTTTAGAGAGATTGTTAATAGGCAGATTTCACTTCCTCCTAAGAAACTCAAGCCCTGAGCAGAACTCTCTACACCTTGCTCCAACTTTAGCCTCCTTCTTAGGTTTTCCACGGGTCAGGACAATGGGAGTTTATGGGGGGAAATCCTTTTAGAGAAGTTGCTAGGGCTTTAACTACCTTCTAAGAAAACTCCTTTACAATTAGAACTGTCTTCAATTTGAGCTTCTTTCTTTGGATTTCCTCCAGTTTATCCCATAGATATCTTCTTCATACATAGTCATCTTCATAGTCTCCCCATTAGATTTGTAACTTTTTTTTTCTTTCCTTGTATTCTCAGTGCTTAGCAGTGAATCTGGTGGTTAAATGGACACCTAACCAAAGACTGCTTACTGCCTGCCTATCCCCACAATGCCCCAGGGAAGCCTTAGCATTGAAAGGTTCTCCCTCCTTAGACATCTTCAAGCAAAGGTTGGACCAACTGAGAATTTTGTTGGGGGCATTCATGGTTAGTTTTGAGGGTGGACTGGACAATCCTGAGGTGCCACTGATCTCTGCAGTTCCATGGGCAGTGTGAGACTGTTAGCCACTGTAGAAGATGTATTTTAGCTTGGCATGGGCAGTTCGTTCTGTTTTGTTTCTACTTCTAATTTGTGAGTAAGGACTTTTTCTCAATCTTTGTGTATAGTTTGGCAATAGCAAGTATGGGGGCCTCATATTTGGTAAACTACTACTATTGATGTGTGGGTGAACCCCAGTTCTGGTAAACCACCAATTAAAGCCTTGCTAGCAGTGCTGTGGTTAATAGTTTCCTTTCATCATCAAATACCAATCCTAGGTATTTGATCATCAATAATTACTACCAAATTGTAAATATAACTTGAAACACTCTTAACCAGAACCATAAAAACTCACTGGAGGTTCCAAGTTCGATCTGGGTGATCATTAGAACTGCTTCCTGTGTGCTTAGCACTGCAGAGATTGGAGTGTCCCCTGTCTTCAGTCAGAAGCAGTGTGCATTTACCAAGACTGGCTAGAATGCTGCTTTGGGCAGAGAGGGAACCTTCTCTTGGGCAGCTGTATGGTTCATCTTGCCCTGGACCTTTCATAATCTGCTTGGTGGTGTGTTCCTGGAGAGATTGATATCTGTAATGTTGAAGAGGTTGATTGAATGCATTGATAGGCACATATTTTATTCATGTACAGTGAGCATTAAGTTGGTTTTCATGTGTACTCTCTGTTACAAGTGGTGAAGATGATGGGATACTCTTATCCTGTAAGGATAAGCCAGGTCAAGGGCTGGCTTCTTAATATTTCCTGCTAAATCTATAAGATGTCTTGGCATCCACACCTCCAGGACCAGGGCAAGGTCATCCACGTTGTTGGCAGCTCCTCTCATCTCTAGAGCACTACCAAATCTTGGCCCCTATTGTCTCATCTCCAGGGAACCCCTGTTTTGCCAGTCAGTATCCTGCCTGCATTTCTTATTCAGTCCTTGGGTTGGTTTTCTCTGAGTGGGAGACAAACTCTTACAGTAATCTCAGGTTATATTTTCAAGTATTGATAAAACACTTAAAAAAGAGAGTGTCCAACCAGACCCGTTTCTCCTCTGATCTTGGATAATACATAGATGTAGTTTAAAATCATACATCAGCCTGAGAAAATACATAGAGTACTTACCATCCTAGACTCAGGAAAAAAAACCAACACACAAAATGGATACATATAAACTTCTGTCCAGAGCAGAAACCAAAAGGTAATGTTGAATTATTGGTAGGAAAAGTTCTATGGACTATTGTAGTTTAACTTACCCCAAACAGAGTTGTAAGGCCCTGCAGAATAGAATCAGAGGAAGAGATAAGGAAATTACAATAATATTGGGAGATTTGGAACAGGAATATATCATTAGGAAAGCAGCTTGTGTGGTTTTCTGGCTTATTCAATGAAAAAGATTAGTAGAGTATTTATATTTACAATGGACTATATTGCAGGGGTAGGGAACCTGTGGCCTTGGGGTCACATGTGGTCCTCTAGATCCTCAAGTGTGGCCTTGAGGCTGTAGATTCCTTACTCCTGGACTATGGGAAGCAATTCCAAGGCTCATGGGAGCCTTTCCTAATATTTCAGAAATGTCCTGTAAATGAAAGGGAATGATGGCTCTCACTTTGCAGTTATAGACTTAATTACTAGATTCTTTGTGGCTCCAGTGGCCAAAAAAAGCCAAGAACAGTTAACCATCCCTTGGTCAGGTGGCATAGCTGACCTTCTGTGGTTTGTGTACACGTTCATGGAGTTCTAGGTGAGATAGACACGAACTTGCCCTACTCATTGTTATGCAGAGTGGACCATGACAAGCAGGAGAAAGAGGAAGTTCCTGATAGAATTTTTGCAGGACTTAACAGTAGAGAATGGTCAGTTAAGGAAAATGGAATCATTACTTCAGTTCCAAGGTATGATTGAACCTGGAGGCTGGAGTGATGAGGGTCAGGAAAGGTGCAGGTATCACTTGAGATCCTTGGCAACCTAGTCTGGAAAGAATCCACTGGACTCAAGCAATCTTAAGTCAAGTAGGCAAAAAGTTTATTAATATGCTTTTCAGTGGGCAGGAGTTCTTAAGGATTGTTGTGTTCGTCTTTTGTTGCCGAAGAAGACCACGTCATCAGAGAAATGATGACATGATTTGCACTTGACTTTGTTTGAGTGAGGGAGGGCTGTGCAGGTCACCAGCCTCACTTCTCCTCCAGAGCCATCTGAATCCATTGACCAGATATTCATCAGGATGGAGGTGGATGACTGGAGATGACCCAGGATGCATTGGAAGACCTTGGTCTCTTTAGGCCAATTTGAAGGAGTTATAAAGATTATTCTATAGTAAGACATGTGCCAAGTATGCTAAATAGGTGTTTTGGGGTGTGATTAGGGAGTGGTTAAAGAATAGTTAGTTCTTAAAGGAACATGCACTTTTGATATCTACTGTGCAGGTATTTTATCCAAAATTCATCAGGAAATAACCAAAGGGGTGCTACATGGAGGTGTGGTTTTAGGCTTGAACCATCACTAAGTCAACCAATGGTCAGTGCTGACTAGGGAATATCAGACTGGTCTCATCAATGTCTTATTAGACAAGAGAAATGAAAAGGTAGTAAACATACGTCTAAGTATAGGATACATATGATTGATCAGTAATAAATGTTGTTATGACCCAGTGCACAGCCAGTTCCATCAGTATGCAGCTGGTTCTAAGTGATAAATCCTATAGGTGCAGCTGGCTACTGTGGCAGGAAGAGAGGTAACAGTTCCTGCTAGGGCACGCTGTCCTTTATCTGAAGGGAGACTGCCTGAGATAGTGTGGTGAGGCTAGAGAGAAATGTGATTTTTAAAGTTGGGGTCCAAGCACATGCACCTAAGTACCTCATCAGTAGTGGAGATCTTAGCCTTGAAACCCCCAAAAGATAAAAAGGAAGCACAGAGAATAGTTCATTTGATTTGGGAAGAAACCATGTTCTCTACATTTGAGTATGAGCAGTTAGGTGGCATAGTGGATGGAGTGCCAGGCCTCAACTCAGGAAGATTTGAACTCAGATCCTTTTACCTCAGGCCCAGCACTGTGTCTATCCTCCATGCCACCTAGTTTCCCCATAGTTAATTTTGTAGCACCACCTTTGTTTGACTCACAGGCTGTGGGACAAAACATTACCAAAGGAGTCAGAATGTTCTACAACGTACCCTTCCTTACTCCCCCAACCACAAATTCTTTCCAGTAAGATCCTGTTACCTGTGACTCTATCTGTGACTCTATCAGTCACTGCTGCACTGGATCCATTTTCCCAGATCTCTTTCAGGCACCTGTTCTATAGCCGTCCCCAGAGTTCTTTGTCTTCTTTATGGGCTGTGTAAGTGCTATGATTTAGTATCGGTGCTTTTCTGGCCCTACTGTGGATGTTTGGGTTTATCTCATTGCAACCATCCCTTATCCCCTGTAGTTTCAATTGCAGCTGCTCATAACCAAGCCCCACTCCATTTTTTTAGGTTGATTCTTCCACATCCAACTTATGAACACCTTCTACTATGTGTGTATTTGTGTTCTGTGTGTGTGTGTGTGTGTGTGTGTGTTTCCTGAATCTTGAATACGACTGATAATTACCTGTGGAGGCCATCTGAGTATCCTTCAAATGTGATGTCCACTTGCTAATAATGTTAGGAAACGTAAAAGCTTTGTAGACAGTTTTCTCTCATCATTAGCTTATGAAATTGATTGCCATTCATTTATTAGATGTAACTTTTAAATGCCCTTTGTTAGAACCCTGAAAACCCATTTGAGAGCCTGAGCCATCAGTTGACCACCATAGGTAATTCTTATATTTCTTACACTCGGAGACTTGATCATCCCATATTCCCTTCTGGAGCTCCCAGTCTAGCCTCATGTCAGACCCCAATGCAGATGAACTCAGTAATAAAAAGAAGTCCCCCAGGACTCCAGTCTAGTTTTCTAGTCTTCAGCCTCTTCTCTCAGGGGAAGAGGAGAAAGACCCTTCCACCTCCCTATCCATCACCAGATTCCTCCCTTCCAGGAGAAAGGATAAGAGACATTCCATCAAGTCTCCAGGCTGGTTTCCTGCCCTGGACGAAGGAGAGTAGCAGGATTTCTTTAGCTTCCTTCCTCTAGCATTTGTCCTTTAGCTTGAACTTCCTCAGGCTCTGAAGGAACATCATCCACCCTGGACAATGAAATGCTTGAATACATCTCACACTCTTCTCTGGACATACCCTCCCCATTCCTGTGACTCAGAACCCCAGCGTCATTCATACCTGGTTTTCTGTCTCTCATTGCCAGATTCCGTATTCACCTTATCCTTAACCCAACCTCCCCTAGCCCCCCCTCCCCCCAAAAAATTCCTATTCTAAAGTTTCCCATCCCCTTCATTCTCCTTCCTGGGATGCCCTCCCTATAGGCAACACACTTGCTTTCTTCGAAATCTTTTTTTTCCCCAGTCTTTCTGTTTGCTAGCCTCCCTCCTGATGACACAGAGCAAGCCCTGGTTGTATTTTCACTCATTCCCCTCTCTCCCTGGGGCAGGGGGGTTGGGAATGCTCCTTGCTCCCCTTTGCTACTTCCATTTTCTCCTTCTACTACCATCACTTAGCGTCCTGCCCTTTGAGATTCACTCTATTCATTTCTGCCCCTCAGTTCGTCTTGGTGGCTTGTAATCTGCCGATCTACACTACACTCTTCTGCTTGGTCTTTCCTCCTCAATTCTTGCCCTCATATTGCTGCAGTTTGGGGTGCTGGAAATCCCAGAATGCAAGGGGACTGGGCACAGGACTGCCTCAAAAGAATTCCACCACTCAAGCCTTCTTCAGTCCAAGCAGCAAGTTCATGAAGACATCGGTAAATCTGCAGTATTTGTGGTGCTGATACAAGAGGATCAGATTTTAAGCATCTGCACATTTGATGAGAATAAGGTGGTTATTTTTATACAGAAAGAGTGTAGGAAGACCTGGGTGGTATCCAGGAGTGGCAAGTAGCCTGGGCAGGCCAGGTACAGACAATGGGACCACTAGGAAAGGGCAATTGAAAGGATTATTGACTGAGATGGGCCAGGTGCCTCAGGCGAATACCAGACATCTGGACTCGGGCTTTGGGGCCCAGATCCCAAAGACATTGTTTTTTCCTTTTAGGGGTCCAGCCCAATCCTATTCCTCATGAATACCAGAGGACTTCAACACACTGTTATGTTATTCCTTCATACACGCTAATATCGGAATTCCTCAATTTACTCACTCATGACCACCTCAGCTCCGATAGTCTGCATGGTCACATGGGACCCACAGGCACAAAATCATAGTGTTCATTCCCCTAGCCACAACCATGCTGCCCCTGGGAAGACATTGAAGAGGGAGGGTCCTTATCTGGAGACACCTCTTAATTGCTATCAGTTAATGAATAGTAAGCACTTAATTAATTCCTAGACTCAATTCTTTTATTTCATCCCCTTGGGATTGCACTGTTAATGACTGGTGTCCTGGATGAGCAGAGGGCTGCAACTCAGGGCAGGGGTTTGGTGGTATGGTTCTCCCAACACTGCTTCTCCGGGTGTTAAGGTTCGTGGGGTAGGGGGACTGCAAAATACTGAGATGCCGGGTCCCACTCGGATTAAATCAACTGAAGCCTTCTTAAAGCAAAAAAAAAAGACAGTTTATTAAAGATTTGCTACCTTGGGTTGGCTCTTAAGGAGCCTAAGCATTTGTATTGCTTGTATTCACAAGCAGGCCAGATAGAATCTCAGCTAGACAGAGTCTGAGCTGGATTGAATCTGAGCACCTTCATGGAGACAAGATGGAACTTAAATACAGAAAAGACTATAGGAGGGATCTGGGGGTGGTCTGGTAGTCTAGGGTAATGGGAGGAGGGGTTTAGGGAGGGTCTTGAGGAGAAATCCAAGGAGGACCTCAATGGGACTGGCGGGGCTGGTCAAGGGTTGGAAACAGCTGGAGGCAATCAGGAGATGTCAGACAATGGAAGGCCTGGGCTGGAAGCAGGTGGCCAGGTAGTCTGGGGTCCCAGGGATGGTCTTGATAGATCAAACCCAGGAAAGATCCTGATGGGAGTGGCTGGTAATGGCATCAAAGAGTGGGGAGTGCAGCAGAGACCTGGGCACAGCGATAACAAAAACCCATGGATTTCCAGAGACTTCTGGATCAAATGGCAAGATTAGATTTGAGTAAGAAAGGCTGGATCAAATGGGAATACCAAGGGTAGCTCAAGGAGGCCCCCAGAGTCCGAACTCCATCACTGGGAGCAGTCCAGGTGCCAGGGCTGAGACCACAGAGCCACTATGTGTAGCGGTGAATGACTCCGACTATTAGCTCCCACAGCTCAGCAAACCAGTCAGTTATAATGTACATTTATTTTGTGCAGTGTCTACTGTGTGCCAGACCTCATTTCTGAGTGGGAACAGGGCCAGTATTGAAGTCTAGACCTGGAGTGGAGGAAGGGAGTTAAGAAACATTTATGAAAGCTCCCTGGTGGTCTTACTGCTGAATTTTTAAAGCCTCCCACCTTTTACTCACCCTCAAACCCTTCCAAAACTACAACCACAAACCACAGTCCTAATAGTCCCTGCCTGAGGGAGAGTATATTCCTGTGCCAGACAGTGGAGAGTGAAACCTGGGCCTAATTAATAACCCAGCTCTGTTGATTAATCCATCCATTTGTACACTTGCCCATGTCAGAGGGTGTGTTCCTCACACCCCAGGGCTCAGTTTCTAAGCGTCTGGGAACCAACCAGGTTTTCTGGGAGAGGGGAGGGTTCTCTATAGTTGGGGAGGAGCTTGGACTGTGAACTGGCAGGGTTTAAATTCAAAAGCAGAGAATGCGATCCAGACCTTCCTTCTCCTGCCTGTAGTTCTTAAGTCTGAGAGACCCAATGGAGAATCCCCAAGAGTCCATGTTCTGGTCCCCACCAGAATAATCTTAGGGGACAGTTTTGTTTTTCTTATTGAATTCCTTAACTCTGGGTTCTAGTTTGAGGCTAGGCTGCTAGCTGGTCTCACAGGTCTGCACACAGTAGGCATTTCATCCTGCAACTGAATTTTGCTTAATTTTGGAAACCAGAGGATTCTGAGCATCTATTCTTTCATTGGAACTGGAGGGTTAAGGGCCCTAACCCTGGAGAATGGAAACTTCCCCCCTGTGCTCATTGGAATCTGACCTTTGAGGCTTCTCCTATATCCCCTTTTTTCTGAGGACTTTTTCTGCTTTTCTTTTCTACCCCACTTAGCTTCCTGGTTCCTTCTGCTGGTCCCTACCTCTCTTCCAGAGGCCTTTAATGGAAAAAACCCCAAGATTCTGGTGTTGAAGTCCCTGGTGCTTTCAAAGGGACACCTCCAAAGCTTCCTTCTAAGAACCTCCAGTGCCTTCTTTCAAAACCGTTTTTCTGTGTGCACTTCCTTCTGTATCCCAGAGTTTCTTTTCTTTTCCTGTGCTGTTGACATTTCTTCCAAAGGAGTATATGGTGTACTCGGTGAACTTGCAAATGACACAGACCTGGGCGGACAGACATGGTCCAAAAGGCCTTATCGGGAATGGAGTGAAATAGAACCCAGGGCATCAAAGGCAGTAGGGGCTTCTCAAAGTGTCTGAGACCGAAAGCTCAACACTAGTCAGCAGAGTGGAACAAGAGCCAGAAAAGTCCTACGTGGGGCCACATTGTGATTGTCCAGTAACAAGGTGGGAGAGAGCTGGCATTCTCTGTCCTCTGTGTGAGCTCCTGAGGCAGTGTCCACTTCTGGGCTCCACACACACAAGGCCATTGTTGGGCTAGAGAGCCTAGCAGAGGGCAGTCAGGAGGCAGAGGACAGCCAGGATGCAGAGGCAGCCAGGATGCCGAAGGACTGTGAGGCCTTCTCCTGGGAGCCTGATTTGAAGGAACCCCAGCTCCCTCCTCTTCTTGGATGGTCTGTCACAGAGGAGCCTGGTACTGAACCAGGAGCAGGGTACAAGACTTGTAAAAGGGTCAATAGAAAGTAGTTTCAGGACAAACTTCCCAAACTTTATATATAGGGGTTCCTTTATAGTAGAATGAGCTTCCTTAAAGGATCAACTATCTCTGGGAAATTTTCATTCAGAGGCTTGATGACCGTGTTTTGAGTACGTGACAATGGAGATTGATTTCTGATGTTGGTTGAACTCATCGACTGCCTAGATCCCTTCTAAATCTCTGTTCATGTGATGCGGTAGGTTTTTTAAACTCTGCTAGCAGACATAGAGACACTCTGTGTCTTCACTTTTCTCTCACTGTTCTTTCCTTTGAGAGCCCTAGTATGTGTCCTGCCCACTAGAAAAATCTGCTGATCCAGTACCCTGCTCTGTCACTGATCACACAAGTCACTAGGATGTCTGTTCAGCAAGAGCAGGTGCTGCAAGAGGCCTCAGGAGAGAATGATTGCGAGACATAGCCCGCACTGTTTCCCCCAGGGCCCTACCTCCACCATCTGTCTTTTTGGCACCCAGAGATGCATAATTTGATTGTGAGGATGGTGCAAGAGGGGATACTAATTGAAAGAATAGATTCAGCAAAGGTGATTGCTACAAAATAAACCCTCAGTGTCAATTATATTTCTTTATAATAATAGCAAAGGCCTCTATAGAAAGGGAAAGCCCATTCCAAATAACGACAAAATGCATCAAGTATCTGAGAATAAGTCTACCAAATCAGACAAAAACTTAAAACTTAGATTAAATTACAAGAGACTCCTTAAATAAAGAATAGTTTAAATAACTGGGGGAAGAATAGTCAGTGCTCATGGCTAGGACATGCCAATATTATTTTAAAACATGGCAATACTACCAAAACTAATTTACAGTTTAATTGCTATTCCAATCAAATTAGCAAAGGGATTCTTTACAGAACTTGATAAATAGTAAAATTCATTTTTCAAGCAAAATACATAGAATTTCCAGGAAATACTTTTAAAAACAGTTATTTCTAGACCTCAAACTGTATTATAAAGGGTCACAGTCTTCAAAACCACTTGGTAGTCTTGTGCAAATAGAGTTAGATGAATGGAATGGATGACAGTGGGCAGAATTAGAAACCATGGAACTTTAACCCACTGTTTGATAAACTGGAAAACATAAATTACCTAGGAAAGAAGTATATTTTATAAAAGCTGTTGGAAAAACTGGAATGAAGAGTAACAGAAACTAGGCTTTTTTGGATCAGCTTCTCCTTATATTCCACAATTCACTGTCAGTGGATACAGGACATTATTATTAAAGATGATCTATTTAAAAAAAAAGAAAAGTAGGTTGTATACCTTTCACAGCTATAAGGTATATTAGTTGAAAATGTATTCTTAAACCAAATTACAAAAGATAAAATAGATGACTTAGATTATGTGAAACCAAGAGCTTTTGCAGAAATGTAATGAATGTACCTAGGAGAAGAAGGAAAACAGAATGGGGAAGAAATCTTTCTGTCTAATAAGGGTTTGATATCCAAGAAATAGAAGTAATTAACATGCATATGTATATACATATATATGCACATATATATGTATATGCATATATGTTGCTGGGTTAAATATCTCCCGCCGGCTCCTAGGCTTAGAACCAGAATAATGATGAGAGCTCTCATTTGTATAGCTACTACTGTATGCTAAGAGCTTTACAAACAATATCTCACTGGATCCTTACAAGAACTTCGTGAGATAGGAGCTGTTATTATCCCCATTTTTCAGGTGAGGAAACTGAGGTTTAGTGCCTGCCCAGGGACATGTAGCTAGTAAGAATTGGACTAGGTTTGAACTGAGATCTTTCTCTGTGCACCATGCTACCCAGCTGTGTCCCTTTAGCCAGAACGACCCTTCAAGTTCTTGTAGACTAATCTCATTTTGTGGTTGAGGACAGGTGAAATGACTTTGCTAATGTCACATAGATGTCTTCTTCCATTCTCTGGCCCCCATCTCACACCCTTCCAAAGAACAGACCAAGGTGATCTTTATCAGTCTATCTAGCTGGCTGCTCTGTCCTAGTTCTTTGACACCCATATTGCTTTGGTTTTTCTGGAAAGAGGCAGCTGTCCACATGCCTAGGCACTCAGGAGGCACATAACCCAGTGAAAGGGCCCTGGTTTGGGAGGCACAGGTTCTGGGTCCAGGTCTTGGCTGTGGCACTAACTAATTCTGGGTCCTCAAGCAAGTCTCTTCTCCAACCAAGGTCTGTTTCCTTGGAGAGGTACTCAGGTGCAATAGAAAAAGAGTTAGATTAAAAGTCAGGGGATATGGGTTCCAATCCCAGTTTTGCCATTCACTACCTTTGTAACATTAACTGAGTCACCTAACCTCTCTAGGCCTCAGTTTCCCTGTTTGTAAAAAGAGGGGATTGGGATAGATGACAAAATCCTTTCCAGCTTCTAGCGTATGATCAAATGAGATAATATATTTAAAGCATTTTGTAAGCCTGACTTAATACTTACTAGTATAATCATAGAAGAATTAGAAAAAGGAGCCCAACACCCAGTAGATTATACATGACAGACATTGGCCCTTGCCAGTTGGAACAAGGAAGGAGCTGAGAGTGTTCTCCTGAAGGCACATTCACACCCCTAAGTTGTCTGGCAGAGGCATCTGAAACTCAGGTGTCCATGCTTATCTGGCAGAGACATGTGCAACTCAGGTGTCCATGCTTCCTACAGGCAGATTCACTTTGGATGTTGTAAAAGTAGGGGGGCAGCTAGGTGGTGCAGTGGATAGAGTACCAGTGCAGGAGTCAGGAGGACTTGAGTTCAAATCTCACCTTAGACATTTGACACTCATTAGCTGTGTGACCTTGGGCAAGTCACTTAACCCCAATTGCCTCATCTTGGGTCATCTCCAGTCATCCTGATGAATATCTGGTCACTGGATTCAGATGGTTCTGGAGGAGAATTGAGGCTGGTGACCTACACAGCCCTCCCTCACTCAAAACAAAGTCAAGTGCAAGTCATGTCGTTATTTCTCTGATGGCATGGCCTTCTTTGGCAACGAAAGATGAATACACACACCTTGTAAAGTAGACAGTGGAGTTGCAGTGTAGAGCAGCCAAGAGGCTTCTTTTCCCCTTCTTCCACCCCCTAGCCTAGTAACACAGAAGAGAGTTCTAGCCTTGGGTCAGGGTCAACTCCTTTGGATTCTTGAGGTCTGGGAAATGCCTTTGCACATAGGAGGATCCTTCTGATTAGCTATCACCGGAGAAAGGGAGAAGAGCCATAAGAATGTCTTCTCCTTCCATAAAATTAACAAGAGCTCAGAGGGACCTTAGAATGGCCAATATCAATCTTAGGAGAGACCTCAAAGCCCAGAACATCAGAGCAGGGAGAGGATTTGAATCCTCCCTCTGTCTTTCACCCCATATCCAATAAGTCACCAGTGTAATTTCTGCCTTTGTAACATTTTTTACTGAACCATCCCCCTCGTCTCCTCTGACACTGCTGCCATATTGGCGCAGATCCTCATCATCTTGTTCCTGGGTTGTTACTGTAGCCTACAGTTTCATCCCCCTTCCCCAAGGCTCTCCTCACATCAATCTGAAGCTCAAGTCTGGCCATGTCACACTCCCTCACTGCCCCCACAGTCATCTCCAGCAGCTCCTGATCCCTTTGGCCTTCATAGCCTAGCCCCCGAGCTTTGCAGTGTTCGTACAGGTTACTCTCCCTTACCCTGTATTCTACCATCCAGTGACGCTTAACCTTAGCAAACCATGCTCCCATCTCCTCATTCCATGCATGAAAATCCCTCCTTACTAATTTTTGGCTTTCCTGGCTGTGTGAGATCTGAAACTTCAAGTCCCAGCTGACATCCCACCTTCTACAAGAAGTCTTTCCCAATCCTCCTTAACCTCAGTGCCTTTGTTCAGAGATTCTGTCCAATTTATCATGTAGGTACTGTGGTGGTGGTACTTGTTCAGTCCTAGCCAACTCTCCATGACCCCATGTGGGGGTTTCTTGGTGGAGATACTGAACTGGTTTGCCATTTCCTTCTTCACTCATTTTACAGAAACTGAGGTCAGGAGGATGAAGTGACTTGACCAGGGTCATACAGCTAGGAAGTGTCTGAGGGTGGATTTGAAGTCACTCCTGACTCCTGGAACAGTGTTCTGCACTATGGCTCCCACTCCCTGGAGAGAGAGGGGTGTATTTAGCTAGAAAGTATAGCAGAGGAATCAGGAGGGATGGGAAATAACACACAAAGAAACACAAAGATCAGGAGTAGAATATGTTAGGAAAAGGATATGTGTGTGTGTGTGTGTGTGTGTATCTACATATAAATATATCTGCACTTAATTGTAGCCTTGGAGGACAAAGAGGGGTAAGAACAAAGTAAAAAGTGCACAGCAGAGAAGAAAACTTACAAGGAAGCAAAGAAAAGATGGACAGCTCTCAACATGACATGTTGTATTTATTATACAGGCTTTCTTGAAATGGAAATTTATTGCTGTATATTTTGAATCCTCTCTTACGTTCTGCTGTGCACACAATAAGCTTTTTTTCTTTTCTTATTGTGTATGTAAGTCTTAAATAAAAAAAAAAAGAACCGAGTCTTAAAGGAAAGTAGGAGTGCAAAGAGGAGGAAGTGAGCAGGATGATAATTCCAGGAATGTGAGGAACCTGTTGCTGGTGTGTCCTGTGGGAGGACAGCAGGACTTCTTGAATGTCCTTCAGGAGGGTGAGTGCAGCCACATTCTAAAGGGTACCCAGAGTAGTAAGGGGAAAGAAGGCAGGAGAGGCAGGAAGAGGCCAGCTAGCGAAGGGTATTGATTACAAGTTTCCTCCTGAGGGTGGGTAAAAGGGAGCAGCTAAGGGGCACCATAGTGCATAGAGCGCTAGGCCTGCAGTCAGGAAAATTCATCTTCTTGAGTTCAGATCCACCCTGAGACCCATGTTAAGTTGTGTGACCCTGTAAGTCACTTCATCATGTTTGACTCATTTTCCTTTATCTGTAAAATGAGCTGGAGAAGGAAATGGCAAACCACTCCAGTATCTCTGCCAGAGAATCGCAACGGGGTCACCAAGAGTCGGGCACAACTGAACAATAGCAGAAAGGGAGCCACTGATGGTTTTTGAGTACTGGGGGACATGAGTGAGCCTTAGGCTTTAGGAGAATCCCTCTGGCAGGTGACTGGAGGATGCATCAGAGGGGGCAGAATTTAGAAACATCAAGACAAGCCCAAAGCCAATGGCAGTGGGCAAGGCGTGTGGTGATGGGAGCCAGGCCCAAAGTGGAGGCTGGGTCACGGAGGGAAGAGAGAACCATCATAATGATGGTTAAGGGGACAAGATTGGGAGACTGGCTGGCCGCATGGAGAGAGAATGAGTGAGATGGATGGTGTAAAAGGCAGGAAACATATTGGAAATGTGCTTGAAAATGAAGGCAGACTGAGAGACAAAGGTCTTAGCACAACCATTTTATTCGTTAGGCTAGCAGTAACCGGTAAATTAGACCCTAAGTGAGGGCTGATAGGGTCTTTTAAACCTAGCTGTGTCTTCCTTCCAATTGACCTAACAGTACATCATTTGGACCTCCCTTAGCACAGATAAGAAGATCCCAATTGGTCGGAGTTTAATGAGCTGGTAGGATGAAGATCACCTCAGAGAAAGGAATCGGTTCTAAGAAAATAGGATTACGCCACAGACGGTGGAAGTGGTATGTAGCAGCTTTGCTTGAATCAACTAGAATTTGGGTTGAGTAGTGGATGAGATGTCAAAGGACTTGCATTTAAATTAAATGGGTGGCAGAGTGAGGTTACAAAGGTGGCCTAGACCAGGATGGAGGTTCAAATTTTTGTTTTATTCAGCCATGTCTGACTCTTCTTGACCTCATTTTGCTTTGTTTTTTGGCAATGATACTAGAGTGGTTTGCCATTTCCTTCTCCAGCTCATCTGACAGATGAGGAAACTGAGACAAACAGGGTCTAGTGACTTGCCCAGGGCCACACAGCCAGGAAGTGTCTGAGGCTAGATTTTTACCTCAGGTCTTGCTGACTCCAGGCCCTTTAGATAGAAATTACTATAATAGAAAAGGTGGAGGTAATTACAAGAAAAAGCTGGTCCTTTAGGCACGTTTCTCTGGAGTGTAGATGAAGGATGAAGTTACTGGGGTAAAGAGTTTAGACTCACCTGGTAGCCTGAGAGAGCATTAAACCCAGGCCAGCTTGCTTTAAGTCTTAAAAATAGAATTAAAATCAAATTTCAGTTTTATAGCTACAAGGATGACTGGGGGCATGCTCTGATATGGAAGTGGGTGGGCACTGGGGGAAAGACAACGAATGAGTTCTACTCCATACTTGTTGAATGCTCTTTGGACACTGAGATGAAATGTCCAAGAGGCAACTGGTGATGTGGAAATGAAAGTCAGGAGGGAGATGACCAGTCTCGGAACCATGTCATGGAGGTGATGATTGAATCCATAGGAGCCTGTGAGATTCCCAAGTGATGTGGAGTATGTAGGAAAATGACGGAGCCTTTGAGAGGACTTGGAGTTTGCAGGTCTGGCATGGATGGACATCCAGACAAGCTGACCAAGAAAAGGCAGATGCGCAGGAAAAATAAAAGAACAAGAGAAAAACAAGAAAGGGCCTAGTCACTGGGAGCAGAAGGTGATTGAGGGTGTCCAATTCCACAAGAAGGCAGGTGGAAGAGGCCATTGCATTTGACCATTAGAATATCATCTCGGTGGAGTGATGAGGCCCAAAGCCTGACTGCAGGCGTGGCAGGAGAGAGAATGGAAGCAGCAGGTTTCATGGGGTTTTGCTGAGGAGGGGAAGAGACACACCAGGAATGGCAGCATCCAGTAAGGGTTTGCTCAGGGTGGGTTAGACCTAAGAGTGGTTCTGGAGGGCTGGGCAGGAGCCTCTAAATAGGGAGAGATTATGAAAAAGAGACAGTGGGTGAGATATTGTTGCAACCTGCAGGAGAAGAGGGGAGTATTAAGGGCACATCTAGAGGGACTGGCCTTGGAAACAAAGTAGGCTAGAGATGGGGGTAAAGGAGGACATGGAGATAATGGCAGATCGGTTTGAGATTAGAAAGGGAGAAGAACAACCTCAGTTTTTCAGGGAAGAATCAGGTGAGATCCTGCAGTGAGAGAGTGAGGTGTGAGGAGAGAAGGCAAAGTGTTGGGGGAGCTTCTGTGATGAGCTGGATAGAGAAATGATTAGGAAGAATGGAGGAGAACAAACATCGATCAGTGTCCCTAGCCAGGTGGGCTTCTCCTTCAAAGAAATGGAAACTGTCCTTGGGACTTGATTGGCTCAGGGAACTCAGAACTGGGCCAGTCCTGGCTGCTGAGTAAAGTGAGGGGGTTGAGTCCTTTCTTGAGGCTGGACCAGATGACCACAGGTGGCCAACACACAGGGGCAGAGAAGATGCAGTCAGCTCACAAAGCAAGATGTGGTCACGGAGTGTCTTGTTGAACAGCCTTCTGCCATGGCAAAGCATCTCCCATGGTCATCACTTTGAGAAGTCCCCCATCACATCCAAACAGTGCTCAAGCTTCTCTGGGGACCTAGAGACCTCTTGAAATACACAGAACTTCTACTTTGACTTTGGAATTGTGGGCTATAACGAGCCCCCTCCTTCTTAGCCTTGCAGTGGGTGGTAGGCGCAGGACTCTGTGCATCTAGGGCCCATACTATTGATGAGGAAAAGCTTCTTTGATGATTCCAGCACTTCAGCTTTCATCCGTTGTGTGACCTTGAGTACATCCTTCCCCTCCAGGAAGTGACCTTGATGAGCAGCACAGAGGCCCCAGCAGTGGTCATCATTTGCCAAATTCTGCCACCTGCATCTAGGAGGTAGCCCAGTATGGCATGGAGCTCAGGAGGCCGGTGCACATCCCCTCTGCCTCTTACTGGTTATGAGACATCAGGGGAAGTCCCTTCACCTCTCTGGGCCTCAGTTTCCTCATTTGTGAAAGGAAGCATTTGGTCTAAGTATCCTCTGTGATTCTGCAGTTCCCCCCTCTCCTGTCTGCAGACTTGTTCCCTCTTGGCTCTCTCCTTTCTGTGCCTCTTCCCCCAGCCTTGTCTTCTACTCACTCTTTCTTCTCATCCAGTGCCCTCCCTTTCATGTCCTCTCTATCTCTCCTTTTATTGATTTCTCCATTCCACCCCTTACCTTTACCCCTCCATCTCTTGCTCACCTTTTTCTGTATTCTTTGCTCATTTTCTTTTCCTCTCTATATCTCTCTGGCCTCACTGCCCTCCAGTCTCCTGCCCTGCCCCTCTCACGTCTCTGTCTGTCTTGCCCTGCCCCCTTCCTCTACAAGTTCTGTCCACAAAGAGTCACAACAAGTTCATGTTAGAAGAGACCATAGACATCATCTCACTCAGCTACTTCATTTTTGTCGTTATTCAGTCATTTCAGAAGGTGAAATTGAAGAAAAGAGGAGACTTGTCCAAGACCCCAGTGCTATGCAGTGTAAGTACTGTGCCTCAGACACAGCTTGTGATCCCCATGGCCTGCTTTTTCTCCTACCCCATCATCTCCCATCCCTCTCTTCCTCCATGTTCTGGCCCCTCTAGAAGCTCCCAGGGCCCCCCAATCAGACTCTGAGATGCCTAGAAGGCTCCCCTCCTTTGAGCAGCACATCCCTGCTGACCTGCTGCACAAGTTTGTTCCTCAGGCAGTAGATAAAAGGGTTCAACAGGGGGGCAACAATGGTGTTGAAGAAGGCCACCCCCTTGTTGAGGTCCAGCTGTCCTGTCTGGGTGGGATGGAGGTACATGATGATGCAGCTGCCATAGGTGATGGAGACCACCAGGATGTGGGAGGAGCAGGTAGAGAAGGCCTTGTGCCGGCCTTGGGCAGAGGGCAGCTTTAGAAGGGTCCAGATGATGCAGATGTAGGAGGCCATAGTCACAGTGAGGGCACCAGCCAGGGTGCACACAGCCACCAAGAAGGCAAGCAACTGCAGATGCCTTGTGTCAGTGCACACCAGAGCCAGCAGTGGGGTGCCATCACAGAAGAAGTGGTTGAGCACCTTTGGTCCACAGAGTGGCAGGAGGAGTAGCCAGATGCAAGGCCCAGAGAGGAAGAGGACACTTCCAGCCCAGCAGCCCAGCACCAACCCCAGGCAGGCTTGGCTGGTCATGAAGGCTGGATACCTCAAGGGATAGCAGATAGCCAGGTATCGGTCTACAGACATTACAGCCAACAGGAAGAACTCCACAGTGCCCAGGGTCAAGTAAAGGACCATCTGGGAGAAGCATCTGGGGGGGGATATGGTCTTATGGCCTGTGAGGAGGTGGCTGAGAATCTGGGGAGTGATAACTGAGGTGAAGCCCATCTCCAGCAGGGAGAAATTCCTCAGGAAATAATACATAGGGGTTTGCAGGCGCCGATCCACCAGAGAGAGGACCACAATGAGCAAGTTACCC